>JAKWBJ010000064.1:490000-683524 GCA_023159175.1 Wohlfahrtia magnifica | reverse complement strand
TATGTTTTGGCTTACCGCCATCACAACCAACAACAACGTCCTAAAAAAGGGAAACCATCAAAGGGAAGACTACAAGGAGTTATTATCTTCTCTAGCTAGATCCCGGGGCGCTGCACCATGCAATATGGATGGTAAAATCAATTAAGATTGTACTCCTAAATAAACAGTTTAATAGTCTTCAATAAAAATGATCGAAATATGTTTGTTGCGACTGTAACTCAGGCATTAAGAAGACAGGAGGTTCGCTTTAAACAAGTACCTATATTGTACAGAATACCAACGATGTTTATTTCGCTGTTTTAAACCTCATTTTTGGACAATAAATAGACATTTAAATAATTAGAAATATAGCGGATTCTATTTAACATGCAAATTGACAAACAAGTGATAAATCAAAGGGGAGTACAATAAATTGGTTTACAAGCACACGTCAAATAAAGTACAAAAATAATAATTCATATTAGCAAACAGCTGTTCATGAGGAAGTTATTATGGCTCTCAGTAACTGTGTTGCGCATTTTGTCAGTCTTTTATAGCATACATACATATTGTTACGAAAATAAAAATGTCTAAAAGAAAATACACCACATCAGCGCCTTTAAAACTGTATCGTGGGATATCGGTATATTTGGTATTAATGTGGTACCCTGTCAATGTCGTATTTGACAGCACTTCCAATTCGACCATCTTTGTGTGTTACATTTGAATTAACGGATATAAAATAGAGGATATGAGAGCGTTTGAGACATTTCCGGAACTCTCCCAACTGTAGGCAATTAGGTATATAAAGAGGTTGCTTTACCTACGTCACACAGTTATCGTTTGGCTATCATAAAGTAAAGTCGTTTTTAGGCGTAAATAGAAGTGTTGTACAAACGAAGATTAAGTTGCTGTATTAAGAAAAACTGTATAAAAATAAAGTGAAAAAAACTGTAAAACAACAACGTGGTTTTATTTAATTTTGACGCAATTTAAAAGAATTTAAACGTTTTAAAAAGGTTAAAACGTAACAATATATTCGTCTTTGGAATGATGCAAATGTATGCTGATAAGCTCTAAAGAATGAATTGAATATGTTAAAAATTCTGAGCCCTCACAATTGCTTAAAGGCATCTTTAGTATCTGTCGGAGATAAACATCGGTCTAACTCTATTTGACGAACGTATTCCTCAATCTGATAATTGATTGATTAGAAACTTGGACACAGAACCTGGAAATAAAAATTAAACGAAATGTTAAGTGGGTCCAAACGTAGATTTTGAAGGATAAACTTTAAGTTATTTCATCACAAATAAAATGAATTGTTTTTTGAACATTTTTGGAAATCAATAAAATATACTTCAGTGATACTCATAATGTAGTAAATGATACAGCAGAAAAAGGAATTGCTATGATAAAAAATTTATTAAATCGGTAAGAGACGAGCAACAAAAACAATTATTGTCGCTGGTAGTCGATTGCCACATAATGGTTGTCACCAAGCGGACAAAACAAAAGATTGCGTCGTTTAAAGTTGATTATGCCTAATATATTAATATATTATATTATATTATAATTTTGAAATCGGTATTTATATAGTAGTTTTCCTAATAAAACTAAAAAAACTGAAAATCGTTTTTTTTGTTTTATTCTGTCTGCAAATCTGGCCAAAGCGCGCAATCTCTAAATGTCATCCAATCTTCTTAAAATTTGGTATATATGTATATCTATTAAACATATTGCCGATTTTTGGGGCGTAACCAAAGTCATATGAAAAATACACCTTTGATAAAAATGAAACTCCCTAACATGGTACAATAATAAATAAATTTTACTATGCGTCTTAATGTACATAAACATAAATATATATACATCAATACATACATACGTACATATTTTCTAAACTTGTTAAAATTTTTTTTTTATTTAATTGAAAAAGAAAAAATTAGTATTTTTTAACATTCGGCAATTTTTTTTTTTAATTATTATTTTGATTTCCGAAATTTACATATAAAATATATTTTTGAGAATGTCTAAAATGAAGTTCCGACAATTGATTGATATGGCAATTGGTTCGCCAGATACAGGCCACGTAAATTTTTCTGCTCTACACTATGTCCTCAGTTGTATTGCGGACAAATTGGGAATCAATGATGATGATGTGAACTTTCCTAGCAAAGAAATTGATGGTCATTGTTCCTGTACCAAATTGTCAGAATGTAAGTATTGCACAGCACAATGTATGGAATATACATATGTACATAATTTTTAAACAAAAATGTTTTTATAGATGACCTAATATCGAAAACACGACTTTTTGGTGGTGAAATTGCGGAAAACGATTATGAAACTGAACAAAGCCAACAGCCTGTTTCTGAACCAGAAAAAACTGTAGCACCAGACTCTGCGGATACAAATGTGGGAGAAGAAACATCTCAACCTACTGAAGAAATTGCCTTAGAGGAGAAGGCTGAGGAAAAGCCAACTGAGACTGAAACAGAACGTCCTGCAGTAAATTTAAGTCCAGCGTCTTCTAAGACTTCCGCTGGTAAAAAATCGGGATCTGAGATATCGATTCACCAACTAGAACACCGATTATCGAGAATGGAAATGACTGTTCGTAGGAATGCAATTCCAGATGAAATTTTTAAGGGATTATCTATTATGAAGGATCAGCTGGAATTTGTTATAGAGCAGCTATTACTTCTAACATTCTTAACATTAAGTAAAAAGCCCGATTCCAATCAAATACATCAACTTTATGCTATGGCACAGACTCTACATACAGCCAAAGAGAACGCATTTATAAAAGGAATCAATCTTTTTCAGTTGAAAGAAATGCCAACAATTAATTGGCAATCACCTGGCTTGCAACTTAACGAAATTCTTTCGGAAAATGACGTCCTAGAGGCTAAAAGCTCCTCACAAAATGCAACTGATGAAACAAAAGACAATGATTTGGAAGTTCACTTGTGTTATTCCCCTGATAAACTGCTTGATCAATTGATGGAATTGAAAAGTGAATTTTGTCTACTTACGAATAAAGTTAACGAGCTCTCTGCTCGTTTACTGGAACAAGAAAGTCAACGTACACTTGCTTTGATCTATGATATTCAACAGCAAATTCAAGAATTAAAAATGACAACCATTAATTTGAAGGAACAACAGGGTCGCTTTGATATGCGTCTATCTGGCAATTCTAGCAGTATTGATAACATAAGACGAACTATGGAAGAAATTCTTATTGAAAAAGTGAATAAAACAGATTTAGAAATGCAACTTGCTGACAAAGTGGACTATAAACAGTTGCAACGAAAAGGATCGCTTGATCAAATGTTTGAAATGCAATGCCGAATTGATAAACGCTTTTGTGAAGTTCTTCGCCAAATTAATGAGAATGACAAGAAATTTACTCAAATCATTGAAAATGTGCGCGAAACGCTAGGATTTGCAGCCATAGAAGGAATTTTGAAAACGTTTAAAGACAATATTACAAAGGACATTCAATCTTTGCAAGAATTACTCAAAACCTACATTGACTCTACTAATGATGATTGTGCTGCTGCAGCAGCACGCATTAAGGTTCTCCAAGACCTTGCTTGTTTATCTTGCGATACCACTTGTGTCATGCGTTCAATGGAAAAATCGAAGGTCGGAAAATTGCCCAGTGCGCATGCGTCAAATATTTTAAGTCCTCTCATAACATACGAACTGGGCTCCATACGCAAATCCGGTATTATGGGATACTATCGCAAGGATGAGTTCCCCCATTCCACGAATGCTTGGATGAGTGGTCAATCGAATGCCTTAAATGACACGAAACAATGCGTTCCACGTCATGCTGGAGGTGAACATACAGTAAATAGCCCTAAAGATGTCGTTGAAAAGGTAATGCTAAATCAAAAATAGCAAACTAGCAACAGCAATAGCAATACTGTTCTGAATTTATTTTATTGTTATTATTTTAATTCAAATAACTATATTTAATTTTACTTCAATCTTTAAACGAAGCTTTTATTTAAATATTATGACAATAAATTTCTAACAGACTCGATTTGTTATTAAACAAACAAAAATAAGAAATTTTCTTCTCGAAACCGATTGTATGATTTCAAATTACGAACGAATAACGCAAGTGATTTTAAGCTGCTCCGAAAATCAGCTGACTTTGAATTTTTCGCAGTAATTTTTATTTTCCGAAATCAGGTTTTTTATGTATTTTTCTACTATATTGTATACATACGTATACGCCGAATCACTTAATTTAACTTCACTTCTTTCAGTACTGCTACTTCCCAACTGTTTTAAGTTATCTCAGCTATTTGATTTCACTTTTTCCTTAATTATTACTAAATTTGTACATATTTTGGTGAAATGATTTTCATTGCTTTTCTAAACGATCTCAATATCCACAGCTAAGAAGCAACAGTACTGAAAGAGAATAAGTTGAATTGAATTGAATAATTAGCAATACCTAGATACAGATGTATGTATATAAATGAAAAATACATAAAAACAAAACTTAACACATGTATGCTCGTGATTTCAGAAAATAAAATTCACTCCGAAAAATTCAAAATCACATGACTTCCAGAACACCTAAAAATCCTCATGATTCAAAATCAAACCCAAGTTCATTGAATTGACACTTCCTGTCATATTTGCAGTCAAGCACACAATTCTTACTTTATTTTTAGGTTCAACATGATATAACCACACTCAGTTTTTTTAAGATCAGTCGTCCGTTGCGATAAACTTTAATAAGAACTGAATAAAATTACAGTTAACTACAGGTGACTACAGTTTACTTACCATTGCAAATTTTTGGAGATTTCCCTTTTTACTCTATTTTCTGTGAAGATTGTGCTCTGGTTACTTTGTCATTAAAAATACTAAGAATTTTATTGTTTTTTCCATATTTTTTCTATTAACGACTTCCGAACCTAAAGCCATTAACCACTTCTCATATGTGTTCAACGGTGATAGAGTGATATAGTAATCGGAAAATTCTTTGGAGCAGCGTTATATAAAACCAACAACACCATTAACATCATCAGCATACATTAGCACTTTGGAATGCGTAATAGTCGAGGGTAAATCATTAATAAATAAAGTGAAGAATAAGGGACCCAGATGACTTCCTTGAGGTACACCGGAAGGAACCACAATTTTTTCGCTAAAACATTTCTGAATTCACTTGTTGATAGTTTTATTTTTAACTGACCATCAATAGTTTTTTTTTTTTTTCACTATCGATACTATCGTCAAATTCTAAGAGTAAATACGGAGGCCACTAAATGTAGTCAAGGTAACATTTGCACAAAATTTTCGCGCAGTTTAACAGTTTTTTAAATTACTATTTATTAAACTCAAATAAGGTATGAAGTGCAACTAAAATATGTTCGTACATACGATTTTGCATTTGACCCAAGCAAATTAATCATCGTTTCGACAGACCATAGCATGTTGTTCTAACTATTACGGTGCAGGTTTTGCTCCCGTTTGCTGAGAAACGATACTTTTCGAGGACTCTTACCCATACGTTTTTTTCTTATTGTGCGGCTTGAAACAGGAGAATAAGTTCAATTTTGGTGCTTTTTGATGACTTGAAGGGATTAATCTTTGAAGTATGAATTAAAAGTTTGTTTGTTTGGATCTTATTAATTACTTTAGTTTTGGAGCACTTCATGGTCTAAACAATTTTCGCTATATACAGGGATTACTCTTCCATCAAAAATCATCAATACATCAAATTTTATGACATACTGAAAAAAATAAAGTGTCCCTGTTATTTGTTCAACACTGAATATTTATTACTATTCTTTCCCTTTAATTTATATTCTAATATTGTTGCCACAAGTCGCACTTAAAAGAATCCGATAGTTTCGATAGTTTGCAAAAAAAAAAAACTATCGGTACTATCGAGTGGGCCGACTGTCGATAGTTTTGCAGCTCTAGAGCTCAGTGAAATTATAAAATGATTTAGGATTAATTTTCAACTTTGATCTCATACAAGAAATATTCAGCCTTATTTCCAGTTACCCTATTCTGAATAAAACCTACCCGGGAAATTTTTCTCTTTTTCCTTTTCTCTTATTGGAACGACCTCGAAAATGGGGAACTTTTCCCCGGGAAAAAAGTACATATTGAAGTAAAATAAAATGTCATGAAAAGTGTATTAAATACACTTAAAACTGAAAATGTCGTGCGAAACCGTGCGTAACCGATTTTATTAATTTTTTTTTTTTTTTTTTTGTGAACACAGGTAGATTCAGCTAATAAGAGTGCATTATTGGACCTAGAAAAGGTTAAAACGGGAGAAAAATTGCAAAATTCTTGAGTTTTGTTTTAAAATTATATTCTTTCATTCAATAAAATATTTATTTATTTAAATTTGAATATTTAGAAATTATGTTTAATCCTCTAAAGTAAAGATGATTTGTTCTCTAAAAAAATAAAAATGCATCGGCTTTGATTATCGTGTGTTCGCTTGGTAAAAAAAGTAAAAATAATGAAAAAAAAATGGTAAAAGTTTGTGATTTGCCGTACGAGTCAATAAATTGTATAACCACACGATTGGCATATAAAATCGACTAATTGTTGGTGCATTACGACAATCGTAGGATCCTACCTTTACACTCATCATCCATTAAAAGAAGTTATTCAAAGGTCGATTTTCGAAAGCTGCTTTTTAGAGGCTAATAAAGGAGTAAAAGAGGAAATTTGAGTTCATACTTTATTCTTACAAAACAAGTGATTATTGCGGTATATCTTGGTAATTATAAAACATAAAAAACCTCATTAATATACTATATTATTACGAAAAGAAACAAACGTAACAATATAAACGTGAGACTTCGAAGCTATTTGTTAAATATGGCCTAATATGCTGTTAGGCATTTTTGACTGTTATTTTTTAGCATTTTTTATCTGTACTCAATATAAAATATTAATATTAAATATAAATAATTATTTATTTTATAATTACTGTTCGTCAAAATTTTACTGATTAACACAATAATTATAACTGTCTGGTGATTATGTGAATACGGTTTTGAAATAACACGGTCCAGAAAAAAATCGGATTCCTTTTGTACACGATTTTATTTGATTTATTACGATTGGAAAAAGATATTTGATTGAAATTTTAAAGAAAATTATTTTTATTATTTATTTTTTTAAAACTATTTTATTTTCACACCTTGGTGTTTTTTTTTTTTTTTTTTTTTTTTGTTATAATGTTTTGATAATTTTTAATTTGTTTTAATTTGCTTGAAGAATTGGCTTACGTTCATTTTGTTCATTAATTTTATTGGTTCTTGTACGAGTTTTCAGTTCCTGAACTGACACAATTTTATATATGTAGGGTGTTTTTTTAGCTGCATGAGAACTATGGAAACCGATATCTAGGGTATTATGTTAAATGAACATTATTTTGTTGTTTTATATCAATTTTGGTTTATTCAAGTAAAAAATAATATTTGTAAGGATATTATAAGAAACACAAGCTCGTTAAACTCATGTGTATATTATTTAGGACAAATGATTTTAAATTTAAGCATTATTTCTTAGCAGTTTACATTTTATTTAACATTTTTTATAGCGTTTACAAACATACATTCATTTTTATATATAAGATATCAATACATTAAAATGACAATATATGAACTAAAACATGTAAATGCAAAGTGAATTAATTTTTATTGCTGCAAACTTCGGTTTAATTGAAAATTTACTTAAAAACTAGGACCAATAGCCCAACATTAGTGAAGCAGTATTTCATATAACTGAGACGGTTTAGAATGCTGACAAATTGAAAGATTGTTATACGAAACTTAATATTAAAACTAATATGTCCCCACAATTTATATTTAAAAACTTAAGCCAATAAAAAAAGTCAATATCAATAAAAAAAAAATGTTGTTTTATTATAACAAAAATTAAGCAATGTATTCAGATCCACTTAGAAATTACAATACAATTTTCGTATTTTATTTTTCAAAGCTGAAATTTTTGTTCTTTTATTGCATATATTATTTTTATGGACATATTTCAGGTTTCCCTGTTAATAACAGTATTGAAGAGAAGAGAAAGCGCTGAATTAAATGATAAGGTATCACTATATCAAGGATGCGCAAAAAGATCGAAATACTTAAAATGATAAATACACTGAAGTTAAAATGCTGTAAAAAATAGGTATTCATACAAAGTATAAACATGCATAAATTTATGCAGCTTATTATTATTGACACTTCTCGGCAGGGTTGTCAGATCTTCTTTAAGCTTCTTCGCCAAATTTAATTTTAAAAATCGCCAAAATCGCCAAATAATTTTTTTTTACATTTTGACAAGAAAATTTATATTTTTTAATATAATGAAAAAAAAATTAAAACAAATAAAAAATAATTTGTTCCGAATTCTTAAATTTCGCCAGAAACAAAAGTAAATCGCTATAATATATATTTTGTTAATTTTATTAGGCAAAAATATTAGCAAAAAAAAGTGTACAAGGTTTATAGTTTACTGAAAGCTAGAAAACTGTTAAATATAATTTTTGTGGTTAATATAAAATAAATTTTGGATATAGATATGTAGTCTCATTATTGTTATACATCTAAAATGTTATACACTTTTTCTTCGACACTTTTCACATTGCCTTGTATTGGAATTAATTTACAACGCGACAAAAAAGAACGAAGAAAAAATACCTGAAAAGGTATACTATTTTCCTAATAAACGATATCGAGTACAACAAGATTCAATTTTTGAAATTTTCTAAACACCTTCAAAATCTTTAATTACGGCTAAAAAACGGTTTTTCGTAACTTCATATACTTATATACTTATAATTTAGTGGAATACTATCCGATTTTAAGCTTTTCAGTAGATTTAAAGAGAGGAGAAGTAGACCTTTTAAATGAAGATATGATATACTCCATAGCCCTAAGGTGTGCATATGTAAGAATTTTTCAAGCAAATACATTAATTTTTTTCCACATTTGTCAAGTTTAGAGCTTTTTTCGTACTATTTATGAATTTAAAACTTTCGTTGCCAGTTGCCGATAATTGCATTATATAAGTAAACTGGAACATAAAAATCTATTAATTTCAGTTCCATATAGTCAACTACAAATTTCTCGTTGCCGAGAAAACAATTGAAGTTCAGCTGCCATCTATAATCGACACACCATGTTCACGAATTGCATGCATAAAAATGTCAAAACAATAATTTTAATTTTTAGTATTTTTTATCAAAAATAGCCAACAAAATCTCCAATTAATTAACAAATCGCCAAAAAGCGCCAAACCGAAAATTAGTACGCCAAATAACTTTCAAAATCCCCACGTTTGCCGAAAAATCACCACATCTGACAACCCTGCTTCTCGGTATAGAAATCAAAATTTTAGCTCTCTTCAAAATCTCTTAAAATTAAAAAAAAAACATGCGCTACACCCCCTCCTCGTTGACGACTAACAAGCCACTGAAAAATGTTTGTGTCTCACCAGCAAAAAAGCTAATATGTTCAAGTTTTTTTTTTAAGCTAAATTTAGCTTTTTTTTGTTCGATTTAGCTTTGAAATTTTTCATTTAGCTTTTAGCTTTTTTCAAAAATTCATTTAGATTTTTTTTTCCTTTTCTGACATTTTCACAAAAAAGTCCAATAGAGCAAAAATAATACAAACATTGTAAAGTCTGTCATCGAAAAACAATAAAATTGTATCATCACAGAAACAATAGTCTGGATTGTTAACATGCATATATTAGTATATTCATATTCTTTTTCATATGAGTTTGACAAAAAAGTTAAAAATAATTCTTTTTTTTTTTGTCTTCCTTTTTTGTATTTAATTAAAAAAATTTAATACAAAGAAAGGGTTTTGTGTTTATCTCTTAAAATGTTGGCTTTTGAAAATCCTTGATATTTCTTAAATATAAAGACCTCATTATCCGAACGTAGAATTCGTAAATGTAAATATAACGTAAATATAAACGTTTTGCCACTTAAGGGCTCATTAGCCGAACGTAGAAATCGTAAATGTATCGTAAATGTAAATGTAACGTTTTGCCACTTATAGAACACTTAAAATCGTGTCATGTGTTTTTGACATAAAGAAGAAAAACAAATACTTAAGTATACATACATACATCAAACACAAACGCGTGTATATTAAAAAAATAATAACAGCTGTCCAAAATATTGATGACACTTAAATATGTGCAAATTTTTTGAAATTACAGTACGAGCTCGATTTGCGCAACCGAAAGGAAACCGGGGTTGTTGCTTTTACCGAAAAGTTGTCATAACCGACCACTAAAAATCTTATATAAAAACTCACCACTCTTGAACTCAAATTCATTAAATTTTATTTTTAACATGAGAACAAGCAAAAGTAATAAAATTAAAGTTTTGTTCATAAATAAAAAGCAAAACAAAAAATTATTTTCGTACTTATTTTTACACGTGTATATACATATTTATGAAAATTCTCTTTATGAAAATACATATGATTAAACCTTTAGTTCAAGGAGAAAAATGTTGAAATTTTTGTTTGAGTTTTAGACTTTTTAGCCTTTTGGAAAATATCAGATACCTTTATTTCTTGAAGAGCGATTAATTTTTCATACGAAATGTCATTTTCTGTTGACCATTGTATACAAATGTCAATGGACTTGATAACATCATCTACTTTAACTTTTTGTTTTTGTTCAGTTTGTCTTGCTTCTACAATTTCTTCGTCTGAAATGTCTGTATCTACATTTTCCTTCTCTGAATAGTCTTCTCTGATCCATTCGGCAATTTCATTATCTGTTAAGTTAATATCCGGCATAACATCCTGCAACAATTTTGAAATGGATGGTGTAATTGAAGCCTCTTCTGCCATCTGGTCCCGTAACATAATCAATGGTAGATCGTCTTCGTCAGTCCAGTGTTCATTTTTTGACATTAAAACGTTTCTTAATGGCGACGGTAGAAACTCTGTCCCATACATTAGCTAAAAGAATAACTGCCATACGAATACTGAAAGCTTTAAGTTTTTTTTTTCCAAATCTGTGCCTTTTGTGTCAATTAAATGTGTTAAAATTTTTTTTTATAGTAGTGTTTTGTTATGTTTTTTGCATTCTGATCTAGCGGTTGAAGTAAAGCTGTGCAATTTGGTGGCGGACACATTATGACAGTTTCCATCATCGCTTTTGAGCTCGTTATTTTTAGGATGACATGGTGCGTTGTCTATTAGTAATAACGCTTTTTTTGGAAGACCTTTGGAGCGAAGAAATTCAGTTACCTATTATTAAAAGAAGGACACTAACTAAAAAAACCCTTTTTCTAATATAACCGATTAATATACAAACCTCAGGTACAAACACGTTTTTAAACCAATCTTCAAAAACGACGTAAGTCATCCATGCATTTTTGTTTCCTCTGTAATGGACAGGCTTGTTATTAAAGTTCTTAAACGCACGTGGATTCTCTGATTTTCCAATAACAAATAATTTCAGTTTATGTGATCCGCTTGCTTCACACATGGCAAAAATGTTATCCTTTCTTTAGAAACCTTACGTCCTGGTGCTGACTTTTCATTTAAACTTACTAGAGTTGAATTTGGTAGAAGTCTAAAAAATAGACCGGACTCGTCGCAGTTGTAAATCTGATCAGGAACTAATCCTAATTCATTGATCTTAGTAGTAAATTCTTCTAAAAAAGGATCTACACTCTCCACCTTATTTGACAGCTTTTCTCCGCATATTTTTAATCTGCGTATACCATGTCGCTTTTTGAAATTCTTTACCCATCCAAGCTAGCATTAAAGGTTCCAGGTTTTTCTCTCAATTTGTTATGGAAAAATAGGCCTTTCGATTTTAAAATTTCCTCAGAAACTAGAACGTTATTCACTCTCTGTTTAAAAACCATTTATATTAGAGTTTTTCCATTCGTAGGTACACAGCTGCTTTAAGTGTTATTCGTTTTCCTGTACCGGATTCAGTGCTTCTAGCAAATTTTTTATCTCATGCTCATTTTTTTTAATTCTGCTTACTGTGGATTTGTTAATTTTGTAATCAATACAAATCTTTTTAACAGATTCTCGAAGTTGCAATTTGCTCAAAATTTCTAATTTTTGTTTAATTGTTAGCTTTACCACTTTTTTTATAACTTCCATTTTTGCTAAAATGTTTACTTTAAAATGATCTTCACTTGACTCATAAAAAACGCAAAGAATTGAAACCAAAACAAAAAACTAACTGTAAATTAACAGACAACGTTTTTCCATATAAAGAAAGAGAAAGAAGAACAAAATAAATAAAAAGTATCAGCACTGACGTGTGAAAAAAATTCTTAAGATGGGTTATTTGCTGTAACTTTAAGTACTCCTTAAAACTACGTTTCTGTAAAAATAAATTCAAAGAGAAAAATACTTTACATTTTATAACACAAAAAGTTGCACTTATAAAGACTGCAATGTTAAAAATTTGCCTGTTGCGCTAATCGGGGTGTTGCAGTTATCGGTGGTTGCGCAAATCGAGCTCGTACTGTATGTGAAAGAAGTGCGGAAATTATTTAAATGGTACCAAGACATTACCTTAAACTTTCATATTTAAATTTTGATATCTTCTGTAACTTAAGGTTATTTTAAATAAAAATAATTTTATTTTTATATCAATAAATATATACATCTATATGTACTTTATACCAAATAAATATAATTACTTACATATTTTCTTTCGAAGCTACACAAAGAAGTAGCGAAATATCGATAAAAAAGTAGACATTCTTATTTAAAAATTTCTTAGGCTTGAATAGTTATTAATATTTGATTAATAAACGTCGAATAACCCAGACTAATAGAATAACTTTTATGTGTAATTAGATTATAATTTGGTTTTCCACATACATGCATACATTAATGGATATACTCGTACATATACAATGTATTATATTTATAAAACTTTTATTTTTTTCTTATTGTTATTTATATTATCTATTATTTTTGTAACTACAATTATTTTGCAATCCTTAGCATAAACGTACTATACTCTATACGAGTATATGCATAATTTATAATTCCTACTAACCTATAACTTTTGCTACAAAGAAATACATACGATTGACAAATGCTCTTATTAGATTTTACAAAAAAAAAAAAAAAAAAAATTGAAACAATAAACATAATTAATATTTTATGTATTTACCAAAAAATGTAAGTACCACATAACATTCCACATACAAACAGCCCATCACTGCTTGACAAATGTCACGTAACGTTGCCGTCAAACTCTATTTCAACAGATTGGAACGTTACAATTATATTACATTACAGTCAAGTAAGCACTTTCATAGCTTTTCATATAACAAAAGCGATCAGCTGACACGACTACATTTACGCCTTTTACGTTTACGTTCGGCTAATTCTACCTTAAGCGACGTTTAGTGGCAAGGAATATAAGAAGTGCAACATTTCTTTGTCATAAAAGATAATCCCATAAGTAAATAAACAATAAATTAATTTGATTATAGATATGTTTCTTTTAATGTGTCAAAAGTGTTACTATCTAAGTAATGAAATTTACTTTTTTCTGTTCTTTTTTTAATATTGTGAACTTAATCGCCAGTTTATTATTCTTATACAATTTTTCCCATAAATCGGACAAAACTAATTCAATTGTTTAAAAGATGACATTTCAATTTACATTTCTGGTCAATGGAGTTTTTTAAATCGTCGCTAGTGTAAACATTTATATTTTTTAAGTGAATCAGTACAAGGGATGGAAAAAGGAAAAAAGAATGAGGATATTAAATGAAAGAAATTTTAATTAAGGGTAGTTTATTATAATGCCAATGGACATTTTTGATTTGCCGAAAATTGGCTCGGAACTTTCAATTCATGCACACTTGAGACCGTATTCTACCTTTTTCAGGCTCTGCACAAATCTCATAAATATAAGACAAAATATTAGCCAATGGCTTATAATTAAATTGAGTAAATAAAGTCAAAATTTACCAACAATTTTTTCTAAACTTTATTTAAAACTACCTTTACTCATCCGGTGTTGCCAGAGAATCTATGTATATACATATATTATAAACGAGATTAACATTCCCCTTTATTCCAATCCTGATAGGATCACCTGATGGGCCACCTATTTGTTTTTATAAGGAAAATACAAAGACGCTTGAAGTAGGTGATGACTGTTTCCAATAAAAAATTACTTTTAAATGAAAAAATGTGTGTCATTTCAGACGAAAAGCTACTGTTTAGACATAGGTTACGTCTAATAAAAATTACATTTTTGTAAGTTCGATCTATTTATTTGTACTTTTAATTTCAACAAAATCAGTTCAGTCCTTTACGCATGGTTGGCTTATAAGCGAAGTGAATAAACAAAAATATTTCTTAGTTTTATTCGTATACTTTTAGGTTTGCCAATTTAATAAATTTTTAAGATTAAGTGACAACTCATATGAATTATGTGGCCCGTTTTCCCAAGGCTCAATTTTGAAAAATAACATAGCCTATTTCGTTAGCTGAATTTTCTTCTGTTTGAAAATTATGTACAATAATGTATTTCATTTGATTGATTATTATTATCATTATTGAAATTCGCTCAATTAATAGTTTGATTTTTATGCTGATCAAATAAGTTTAAAAGTGATATCTAATTTATCACCTAAACAATTGTTTTTGCTTTAGATTTAGAGAAAACAAATTATATAGTGCTACATTAACCTCATCTAATACCTAACTAAAAAATACATGTTAAAAAACAATTTTTTTATGAATTATAAAAGCAATATCAATAAATACTGTATGACATTTAAATTAAAAGACTATGTAATAAAGGTTAGCGATACAGTTGATTTTGGTACATTTCAGGAAAACTTTTTGAAGGATTTTTTTCTTTTAGCAACCCTGGTTGTAATATTCACGATGAGAATAAATAAACAGCCGTAAAACTTCATAATCTAGATAGTATGAACGAACATCACTGCACTATATAATGGAAAAATACATAAAAGCAAGACTTGAAACTTGTTTTGCTAGTTATTTCGGAAAATCAAAATCGCTCCGAAAAATGCAGAATCAAGTGAAACAGAACACCTAAATATCAGTTGCGTGATTTTGAAATCGTTAATTATTTGAAATCACGTGGTTTTCAGAACAGACCTGAATATTCAATTTTAAAACAAAAATGACTAAAAAACACATTAAATTATTCATTCAAGCTCTTCAAAAAAATACAAGTGACTATTAAACATGGAGTTTGGTTTGTGGCTGTATATTGAGTTCTGATGAGAACAATTTACATTTTATTGATGGTAAAGTAGACAAATTTGTTTATCTTAACATTCGAAAAGAAAGTGAGAAACAAATTGCAGAGAAACTGACTACTTCGCACATTTCCCCTTCCACCAAGAAACTATCCCAATCACACATCAGGGTTTGGGGAACTTTGGTTGATCCATAACTGATTTAAAAAAAAACAGGTGAGCAGAGCCTAGAACATTATGTAATTAAACATCTTGGGAGAAACTTCCTAGGAAAGTTTATAAGAAAAAGTTCAACATCGTAATTCAGTTTAATTATCAAGCGCTTGCTGACTGTTCTAGGTTATCTCTTCTAGATATGTAAACTATTACTGCCATCCCTAAATAAGATCGGCAAGCGTTTTTTATCTGTCAAAGTTTCTTATGCCCATACAATTTGTATGGAGCATCCCGAGATAACGCGGCGGCAAATATTTGCAATTGAGAAATCCAATTTTGACAGAGCGTTAAATAGTGAAGTTGGTTGCAAAAGACAACAAATGTAAACAATGAAAAAAAAGAGGGAAAAAGTAAACATTTGCAAAAAGGTTATATGTTATTGGCTAATGTAAAAAGTTTTATTCTATTACTAAATTAATAATTTTTTTTCTGTTTTTATTCATATTTCACTTCTGTTTATTATTTTATTGATACTTTCTCCAATACTTTCTCTAAAAATGCAATAGTAAAACATTAACATTTGTAAAAGACAATGAATTTTAATATTTTGTTTTTTACACAATTTTTTTTTTCTTTTATTACTTTCACAAACTGTAAGTCACACAACAAAGATATAATGTACTTGTCAAAATAAACAGGGTTGTCAAAATTTTTAAAAACTCTGTTTTGTCAGATTATGCGTTGAGCTCACGAAATTGAGTTATTTTTGTTTTTCTGAATGAAATAATTGTTTTCTTATCTTATATCTGTGGTCCCAAGCAATAACAGCCAAAGTCAAAATTATACTTTTGGGAAAAATAACTTTTTATATAAAGAAGTGTTTCTAAAAAAATGAGAAAGTGCATTAGAAAAAATGTATTGCAAAAATAAAGACATTTACACGGGCAATCCTAAGACCACAAACGATAATGAAAGTCTCATTTGTTTAGGAGATATTTAAAAAGAAAAAGAAACATACACTATTGTAAATGGAAAATATGAAATTGGAAAGAATATCTTATGTCTACTTAAGATTTTATTGTAAAGTTATGTTCAAATTGTTGCCAGTCATATATTGAATTAAGCGATAATTGTGTATTGAAATTTGTCATTCTTCATTTCCAATAATCATTTATCTTTACTTTAGCTCTATTGAAAACTCTCTCTTTTCTGAAAAAATGTGCAAAACAAGTCATTATGGGCTATTTTAATAAATTAAAATTTTATGCAAATATTTTCGTAATGGAGCTTCACGACTTGGGTCAAGATATTTTTATTATTATCTTCTTGAAAAACATTGTTAGAAAAATGTGATATCACGTAAATATAAAGTGTTGTTAGTAGAATATGATAGCATAGATAACTTATATTAGTTATCAGTTATTGATTATAACCACAGATATGAAAAAATAGATATGTGTTCGTATGTTGGTTTGTGTGTGCCTTATGGACAGCTGAAGCAATTTTCTTGAAAACTTCACAGAATGTCACTGCATGTCTGGAAAAAACTATAGGTTATATAAATTTCAAAAATTCCAACTGGGTGCTGCCACGCCCATTCAAAGTAAATATTTATTTTTCTATGTCTTCAAAATGGTAACAAATAGTGTCTAAATTTTGCCCATATAGATTCATAGTAAATTCAATACAGAAGTCAAAATATGGGCAAAATTGGGCAAGTGGGAGCGGTACCTCCCCTTCAAAGTAAATATTGATTTTAATATATTGTTACGAAAATAAAAATACAAAACATCAGTGCTTTGAAACTGTATTGTGGGATTTTGGTATATTTTGTGTCACCCTGTCACCCTGTTGACAGCACTGCCAAATCGACCATCTTTACGTTACATTTGAATTAACGAATATGAAAATAGAAAATGGTCGATATTTCCGGAAGCTTCCACACCGTAGGCAATTAGGTAAAGGGGCTACTTTACTTACAAGTGAGCTTAGTTATCGTTTGGCTGTCAATAAATAAATTTATGTAAAGCGGAAATAAAAGTGTTGTATGAGCTAATATTAAGTGTTGTATTAAGACAAACAGTATAAAAGTTATAGTGGAATAAATAAATACTGTAAAACAACAAAATAAAGCGGTATTTATTTTATTTTAACGCAATTTAAACGAACTCAAACGTTTTAAAAAGGTTAAAACGTAACAATATCTTGGGAACGGTTACAGCAAAAATTTCAGAATTTGATCTGATTAATTCATAGTCAATACAAATCATCAGTATTTAGTCAACACAAATGATCAGTCAAAAAGTGGGCGAAATTGGACAAGTAGGCGTGGTATCTCCCCTACAAAGTAAAAGTGATTTTTGTTTATCTCAAGAACGGTAATATTAGAAGTTTCTAAATTAGGTTATAACAAAATCCTGAGCAACACACACGTCATTAGCCAGTAACTGGGCGAATTGGATAAGTGGGTGTGGCGCCTTCATACTAAATATTGAATTTTGTATATGTGGAGAACGGCAACATTTAAAGCAGCGTTATCTATCCACATTTGCCATTGAGTATTGCAGAAAGCACACTAGATAAAAGCTATCTATATATATATATATATATATATATATATATATATATATATATATATATATATAGATATAGATATATATATATATATATATATATATATATATATATATTTATATATATATATATATCTTATATATAAAATTGAATGTGAGTTTTGTTTACCGCTATATGACAGATTCTACAGTGTCTTCCTGTATCTCAATGTTTTGAATCAAATGTTTTGAAGGGGACAAAAGATGGAAGTAAGATAAAAATTTAACTAAAATAACATTTAAAGTAATAAATAAAAGCGTTGCTAAAAGAAAAAAAATCCTACCAAAAATTTTCCTGAAATTGCCAAAATCAACAGTATCGCTAACCTTTATTACATAGCTTTTCAATTTAAATATGGTACAGTATCTATTGATATTGCCTTATAATTCCTGGAATATTGTTTTTGTTTTTACAATCTGAATTGCATTGCGTTTCTGGAAATGATAAAAAACAATTAGTAAAAAAAAAATTTAAGAAAATTTTTGACTTAAAAATCTTTATGTGCAAAGCAGATATGCGAGTAGTTCTTTAGATTGCACCGCTGATAATCAAATGATATAAATGAATGCTACGTAATATTATTAGTTTAGCTTTAGCAAAAAAATGTCGCCCCTTTGAAGATGGAATTTTTTTAAAGAACTTGTTTATCCAAAATGCATTTATTTGGAGAAGTAAGGACAAAAATGGGGAATATTATAAATGCAATGCCTTAATCTCGTGAAACAGTAGCACGCCAGACAGATGATATAGGGCTATTTATGCAATGGGAAACGACAGAACGTATAAAAAATACTAAATACTTGTCCGTGTGTTTTGAGAAAAGTGTAGACATGTCCGATACTAGTCAAATGATTATTTGCTTAAGAATGGCTGATAATTTTTTTAACTCATTTGAAGAGATATTAAAAGTCGAGTCGTTTTATGGAAGTGTCACTGGTGCAGCTATTTATGATGCTTTTAACAAATATATTTTAGCTCTAATAGAAAAAGACGAGCTTTCTGCTATTTGCACTGATGAGGCTGCAGTAATGATTGGTCGAAAACAGGGTTTCGTGGGACATTTACTAAGAGCAGGAATAAATGTTCGCACGTTTCATTGCATTATACACCAGCAAGCGCTGTTTTCAAAAGGTATAGGTCTTAAAAAATCGATAAAAGCAGCCGTTAAAATAATTAATTGCATAAGCGGAGACCACAACGAACTTTCTCACAGAAAGCTAGTAGCGTTTCTAAAAGAAATAGATGCAGATTATGGTGACGTGTGAATGTTTACGGAGGTTAGATGGCTAAGTAGAGAAAAATCTTAGATCTGAGTTAGAAATTTTTTTCCAATTACAGGATTGTAGCAAAGATGCAGACATTTTAAATGTTTTAAAATGCCCTAATTTTCTCCACGACTTAGCCTTCGTTGCTGATATAACCCATCACATTAATAGTTTAAACCCTGTATTACAAGGAAAAGATAAAAATATGACAGAACTTATGCATGCAATAAATGAGTTTTCAAGAAAACTTTTTATTTTGAAAAATCAAATTCAATGCCAAGATTTATTCACTTTTCCAAAAATTCTGATAATTTTTACACAATTTCCAAATGTAGAAAACTCAGCAAAAATAAAAGAAGAAATAGATTTACTTTTGGAAAACTTTTAAGGTAGATTTAAAGATTTCTTGAGCTTACAATAGATTATAAATATATTTAATAATCCTTTAACGTGTTCGTTAGAAAATCTACAACAAAATATGGAAGAGGAGTTGACACTGATGAGACAAGACTTATTTATTTTAAGGGAAATGGGTGTCAACTTTTGTAAAAATGTTTGCCACAAAAAATATCCGATTGTTAGGGATTTAATATTAAACCTTTTTCAATGTTTGGCACCATTTTATTATTTTATTTTATTGAAATACAAATTTCATCTTTTATTATTGATTTTTTTTAAATAAAGTAATTTAAAAATCTAAATATATTTTATACTATTGTTTTTTGATAGTTTTTTAAGAAACACTGACATAAAAGAAAATGTTTCCATAGAATATTTCTATAAAATACCGTCAAATATTTAACAAATGTGAACGTAGCTTAAGCTGTTCACTGAAGTTGACAGTGTCAATAGCTAGGCGAATACAGTGGCCGACAGCTACATGAAGCTGAGTGAAGCGGATATTTAACTAGAACAGTGTCTATCTGAAAGAAACTATGGACTATCTCAAGTGTTTGAAAAGGTGGAGAAAGGTAAAATATTTAAAAGAGATAACGCTTAGGATAATAATTAAGATGGGGGTAACGAAGCACGCCAGGTTTTAGCTAGTGTAGATATAAATAAAAAAATTCAATATGTATGTATGTATACGCAACTTTATTTTATTCCGGCAGCTCCTTGGATACACTTTTCCGTTAATTAATTTTAGCGTCTTTCACACGAAAAGTGTGAAGCAAAATGGGGAAAATCTGAATAAATTTTATTTTTATTTTTGTAGTTAGCTACTTGTTATCCTACAGGGTATAGTTTTTCGAACGAAATAAGTATAGTGTAAAAACTAATATTACCAATATTTTTTTAAGCAGGCTTATAACTTATTTTATTGTACGAAAATTGGATATACATAAATACATCATTCAATCGTCTTGGGATAGATTTGACTAGATTTCGAAACGTTCAGAACGGTATATAGCACGCTTTAACAGAATGACCCAAATATTATCTATGGATTATAAAACTGGACTACTAGCCGACAATTCCATCACATATGTAAATGCTTTTACCCAAAGAATAATTTTTAATTGTTATCCTTTTGGAATATAAAGCAATTATGACGAAAAGTTTCCCCATATTCAACCAAAACATTGTCTAAATGGTCAAACATTAAACGTACCAGTGTCCACACTAAGAGTTCAACAAAATTGTAAATAGTTCCAATTATCTTAAATATTGTTCCGTTTTAACCAAGTTTGAGTTCTTTTTAATTGCGCTAAATAAAATAAATAACACGTATGTTAATGTTTTACTTTATGCACTTATTTATTTCCACACTTTTAAAGTACACAATTATAACTATACATTCTCCAACCATTTGATATCCGCCTTATACACCGCCCTTTATATACAATTAATATTACTTCCGAATGTTCTTGTTCTTACCACAACGTTCGATTCCGTTAATTTCAAATGTAACAACCGAAATCGGTACGGTAGCACCGTTCAATACGCAAGTTGTAACACTCTTAATAACAGATATTAAGTATGGCATTGCCAAGATGCCCTTGATACAAGCCAATGCCACAATAAGGTTTATAGCTAAGACAATATGTTAAAAGTGTTACCAAACCAGCGTCCGGCAAACTAATATTAATGCATTTTACAATTGTGGTAGTAATTTGAGAGCCTTCACACAGGCCATTTTGCAATGTATTTCTGCATTTGTTTTCTCTTTAGTTATCTTTGTTTATTTTTGTGCCTATGTGTGTGAGTACGTACGTATGAAAACAGAAGAGAAGAGCAGCTCTTTTCGTGATTCTGGCCCAAACATAGACCATAGTTCACGATAATATGCTGGACCTCGATTTGCAGAAAAGCATAAATTTTGGAATGAGAAGTTTAAACTTGTGGTGTTTAGCGGCGAATACAAATTAATTCAAATGGTCCCTATGGTCTTTTAAAATATTAAACACATATTCGCCGACATCATAAGACTCCTTTTTCCGTTCTAAAAGACCAGAATGACGACTCTACACACGTAATCAGTATATTAGACCTACGCCTATATGCTTTATTATTCATTAAATGAATGCAAACTTATACGTTGACCATGTTGCCAACGTTTTATTTGAGCATGGGAGAAAATTTAGTCGCAATTCTTCTATTTTCCAAAAGGATAACGCAGTAGTCCACAATTCTAAGGCAATTAAAAATTCTTCTTTGTATAAAAACATTTATTTATAATATGTTCAACATCTCTTTTGGTATGTTTCAGTTTCAAAGATTATGTACCCTTCAGTTATCTTAATATTCTTTTAAGATGTTGCCAATGTTCTTTTGTAGGATTCTGTTGAAATCTTTCAAGGTAACCAATGTGGTATCAAATGTCTGGTCTGGAGCACAGCATTATGTACATTATACTGCCCGGAAGTTTTGAAAACGGTTAGTTAAAATATTGATTATTTGTATTTAACTTTAGCTGTAATCCTTTTTTCATTATACATTTGACTGGATTACGTTCTGTCAAACTTTATTGTTGTAAAACTTTATTAATACTAGCTTCTTGAGATATTGTTAGATTACTTCCATAAGTCATCAACTTCATGCCATGAAAGTTTTTTAACGGACCACAGTCAAACATTTCAAATTTATTATCAAGTACAGCTTTCAACTTGTTTAGACTTTCGAGTTTAGTTTCTATTATAAGCAGATCGTCAACATAAAAAAGCAAATAAAGAATGCAAGATTTCTTTTCATTAATATTGACATAGTCATGTTTTGATCTTGAAAACGCGAGAGAAATATGTAAGAAAACTATTGAATTTGTCGTTCCAACATTTTGGTGCCTGCATGGACTCAATCAAGGATTTCTTTAACTTGCAACTCATATGTATCAGATATTCCGTTAATGCCTTCTGGTAGATATGTACATATAAATGTTTTCTTTCAGTTGCACATGTAAAAAAGCAGTTTTTACATTCAAATTATGAAGCTTATATTTGTGACGTACACCAACAGCTGACATAATTCTTATAGTTGTTAACTTAGCAACAGGTGCATATGTTTCCCAGTAATCTACACCACGCTTTTGAAAGAAACCACCAATCTTGCTTAGTAGTTGGAAGGAATTCCATTGGCATATTCTTTTGTGCGAAATACCCATTTTGATTTTAAAGGTTTAACGTTGGAAGGAGCATTAATAATCCCATGCTTTATTCTTCTCCATAGTTTTCAATTCATCCACAGCAGCCTTCTTACATTTTTCCGTATCATCTCGACTAAAAATATCGGGATAAGTTTCAGGAATGTTATTTTGAACCACCTCGGCGTTAAAATCAGTTATGTAATCATATGGTTTGCTGGGTAAACGACTTATTCTTCAGCTTATTCTTAATTGACCTTCAATCTTTGATACCTCATTACGAGATTGTTTATTAGAATCATCTTTATCACCACTTGTAACAAAATCAGGTTCAACTTAAATAGAGGATGAACTAGGATGAAAGTCTTCGTTATTAATAGCCATATTAAACAATATACAATATATTCAGCATCAGATACAGCAACACAATCAGCACCTTATAGAATAGTTGATTTATTGAAAAACACATTTGATCTAATTTATCATTCAGAACCAAATCATTATCTTAGATACCATATTCCATTAGGAGCGTAGCCTACCATCACCATATTCTTTCCTTCATCATCTAACTTTTTCCGTTTAGCATCAGACACCCAAGCATACGATTTACATCCGAATATTTTTATTTTTGTAAGGCTAGGCCTTTCTCGTTACCACAATTCGGCAGGGTTACAGGTTACATTTTCATCTATGGCTCTAGTTGGAAATCTATGCAATACATTGATGTCCGCAGCAGATAAGGCGGCTTCATTCCACAAATATTTAGGAACATTGAAGTCAATCAACACAGACCTTATCTCCTCTGTCACTGTTCTATTGAATCTTTCGGAAACACCATTTTGTTGTGGTGTATGGTATAAGCAACTGTAGATTGGACTTGAATACCTTTTCGTTTGTACCAGTCTTGTTGTTCCTTTGACATATATTCCCTACCTTGATCTACGGTTAACGGTACAAATTTCGACTCCAGAAACATAGCACTAACCAAGGTTTCAACTCTTAAAACTTTCGAAAAACCTCAATATTTTTCTTGAAACAGTATATTATTGCAAAATGGGTAAAGTCGTCTATGAAAGATACAAAAAACTTGGACCCATCTCAAGCTAGTGAATTCTTTCCTACACTGTTTGTTTACGGCCTTGTACTCTTATATGTTCTGGAAATCACTTTTTGTTGAAATGATGTCAAATCACCGAAAAGGTGGTTTGAACACAAAAAATTTTAAAATCATGTGATTTTAAATCGATCAACTTTTTAGTGGCGATTTCAAATCACTTGCTTATTTTTACAAACACTGTGTTGTAAAACAAATGCTAAATAGCTTCAATGAATAATTTAATTTGTCCTTTATTAATTTTTGATTTAAAATTGGTAATTATGAAAACGACTTATAATTTCGCATACACAATTTTTTTCCTTTGATTTAATTTTTTTTTTTCTTTATTTGTCAGCTGCGAATAACGAGGATGTTTAGTAAATGGAAGCCAATCATTTCACCGAAATACATATGTACAAATTTAGAATAAATTAAGGGGAACTTAAAAGGATATAGTAGATATTTAAGGAAGACAGCTAAAAATAGCGGATAGATAACAGTACTGAAAGAGAAAGAGCTGTATAGAATGATTAGGCACAATTATTTAATAAAAAAAAAACACATTAAAACAAAACTTTAAACTTGTTTGCTTGTGAAAATAAAACTCACCCCGAAAAATTTACAATCACGTGATTTCTAGAGCAGCTAAAAATCACTTGGATGATTTTGAAATTATTCGTGATTTGACCTGACTATTGAATGGGCTTCGACATTATTTAACTTCAGCACGCACGTCACAAAAATTTAATTCTGTTGGCTTTAGCTCAGGTTTTAACATTTGTAGTTTTTGAATTCTTTTGAACCCAGAGACACCAATATGGTCTAACCTTTTATGCCATAATTCAACATCACTGTTTGTACAGGATAGAGCAGACCTTGTTCCACAATCTTATTTTAATTCATATACAGAGCCTCGCAGATAATCAGTTGCTAAGTTTTCTGTACCTCTTAAAATTACAGCAGTATTATATATAAAATTAACCATAATGCCTGCTCTTGTACGTTTTCTAAGTGATTTTAAGTTTAAATTAAGAGTAAAATAAGACATCCCTAATAAATAATTTAACGTTCTTATTGGTGTAACCGATAATTTCACCTACATACAGAAAAACATGATATGTGATTTGCAAATTTCTTAACCTTTTTTTAATTTTTGCTTTCGTTTCTTTTTACTTTAAAAGAAACTGCTGTGGATTTTGTCAGTCGAGCATCACCTTTCAATAATCTTTAGATTGATGACCTAATTTATTACATTTAAAATATTTACAGCTAAGTTTGTTTTTCTTTGAGTACTTCTTACTTGAAAACGCTTCACCAAACTCAAGTTCATTTTATAATCATCTATATTTTGGAGAGCCATTACCAGTGGGTCGTACTTCTCAGAGAGAGTTAGCAATAATTCTGCTATTACATCAGACTTATTCATCATAGAAACCGACAATTTGAATTGTCGATATGAAATTTCAAAAGCCAAGATATTAGAGGTAATTGAGTCACCTTCATTCATTTTTAATTTAGCCAGTTTTTTTCTTAATAATAGCTGGTTCACTACAGATTTCCTCTCAAATGCTGCTTGTGAACTGTTCAACATTTGGTTTGCATTTTCTTGATACCTCACAAAGCTCAAACAATCTGAGTGTATGAAACTTACGATTTTGTTCTTAGCTTTCTTGTCCATCTTTAAATATTCACAATATTCATAATTTAAATATTCTTAAGGCAGTTGGAGGATGATTGTCGGCTAGAACATCCAACAAAATTAGCGAATCCAAATATGTCTTGACCCGGAACTGCCAATCGTTTCTTTATTATCGCCCATAAACTTTTGTAATCACCAGGGAAACCAGAAATATGCTCTTAAAAAGTGTTTTATGCCCATAATATATGTACCTAAAATACGAATATATGATCTAAACATTTTAAAATATCTTTTAAAAAGCTAAAATTTTTTCTTTATTAAAAGAAAAAAGTTTTATTCAACAATTTAATATCTTTTAAATATACATACATATGTATTTACATATAAAGTACGATATAAGAAATTAACAATACACTCAATTTTCTAAGGATATCTGAAAACATAACTTAAAATTGTTGGTAAAGTAAGACAGATTTTTATTATTATCATTATTATTATTATTATATTATTATTATTATTATTATTATTATTATTATTATTATTATATATTATTATTATTATTATTATTATTATTATTATTATTATTATTATTTATTATTATTATTATTATTATTATTATTATTATTATTATTATTATTATTATTATTATTATTATTATTAGTTTATTATTATTATTTTATTATAATTAGTATTATTATTATTATTATTATTATTATTATTATTATTATTATTATTATTATTATTATTATTATTATTATTATTATTATTATTATTATTATTATTATTATTATTATTATTATTATTATTATTATTATTATTATTATTATTATTATTATTATTATTATTATTATTATTATTATTATTATTATTATTATTATTATTATTATTATTATTATTATTATTATTATTATTATTATTATTATTATTATTATTATTATTATTATTATTATTATTATTATTATTATTATTATTATTATTATTATTATTATTATTATTATTATTATTATTATTATTATTATTATTATTATTATTATTATTATTATTATTATTATTATTATTATTATTATTATTATTATTATTATTATTATTATTATTATTATTATTATTATTATTATTATTATTATTATTATTATTATTATTATTATTATTATTATTATTATTATTATTATTATTATTATTATTATTATTATTATTATTATTATTATTATTATTATTATTATTATTATTATTATTATTATTATTATTATTATTATTATTATTATTATTATTATTATTATTATTATTATTATTATTATTATTATTATTATTATTATTATTATTATTATTATTATTATTATTATTATTATTATTATTATTATTATTATTATTATTATTATTATTATTATTATTATTATTATTATTATTATTATTATTATTATTATTATTATTATTATTATTATTATTATTATTATTATTATTATTATTATTATTATTATTATTATTATTATTATTATTATTATTATTATTATTATTATTATTATTATTATTATTATTATTATTATTATTATTATTATTATTATTATTATTATTATTATTATTATTATTATTATTATTATTATTATTATTATTATTATTATTATTATTATTATTATTATTATTATTATTATTATTATTATTATTATTATTATTATTATTATTATTATTATTATTATTATTATTATTATTATTATTATTATTATTATTATTATTATTATTATTATTATTATTATTATTATTATTATTATTATTATTATTATTATTATTATTATTATTATTATTATTATTATTATTATTATTATTATTATTATTATTATTATTATTATTATTATTATTATTATTATTATTATTATTATTATTATTATTATTATTATTATTATTATTATTATTATTATTATTATTATTATTATTATTATTATTATTATTATTATTATTATTATTATTATTATTATTATTATTATTATTATTATTATTATTATTATTATTATTATTATTATTATTATTATTATTATTATTATTATTATTATTATTATTATTATTATTATTATTATTATTATTATTATTATTATTATTATATTATTATTATTATTATTATTATTATTATTATTATTATTATTATTATTATTATTATTATTATTATTATTATTATTATTATTATTATTATTATTATTAATTATTATTATTATTATTATTATTATATTATTATTATTATTATTATTATTATTATTATTATTATTATTATTATTATTATTATTATTATTATTATTATTATTATTATTATTATTATTATTATTATTATTATTATTATTATTATTATTATTATTATTATTATTATTATTATTATTATTATTATTATTATTATTATTATTATTATTATATTATTATTATTATTATTATTATTATTATTATTATTATTATTATTATTATTATTATTATTATTATTATTATTATTATTATTATTATTATTATTATTATTATTATTATTATTATTATTATTATTATTATTATTATTATTATTATTATTATTATTATTATTATTATTATTATTATTATTATTATTATTATTATTATTATTATTATTATTATTATTATTATTATTATTATTATTATTATTATTATTATATTATTATTATTATTATTATTATTATTATTATTATTATTATTATTATTATTATTATTATTATTATTATTATTATTATTATTATTATTATTATTATTATTATTATTATTATTATTATTATTATTATTATTATTATTATTATTATTATTATTATTATTATTATTATTATTATTATTATTATTATTATTATTATTATTATTATTATTATTATTATTATTATTATTATTATTATTATTATTATTATTATTATTATTATTATTATTATTATTATTATTATTATTATTATTATTATTATTATTATTATTATTATTATTATTATTATTATTATTATTATTATTATTATTATTATTATTATTATTATTATTATTATTATTATTATTATTATTATTATTATTATTATTATTATTATTATTATTATTATTATTATTATATTATTATTATTATTATTATTATTATTATTATTATTATTATTATTATTATTATTATTATTATTATTATTATTATTATTATTATTATTATTATTATTATTATTATTATTATTATTATTATTATTATTATTATTATTATTATTATTATTATTATTATTATTATTATTATTATTATTATTATTATTATTATTATTATTATATTATTATTATTATTATTATTATTATTATTATTATTATTATTATTATTATTATTATTATTATTATTATTATTATTATTATTATTATTATTATTATTATTATTATTATTATTATTATTATTATTATTATTATTATTATTATTATTATTATTATTATTATTATTATTATTATTATTATTATTATTATTATTATTATTATTATTATTATTATTATTATTATTATTATTATTATTATTATTATTATTATTATTATTATTATTATTATTATTATTATTATTATTATATTATTATTATTATTATTATTATTATTATTATTATTATTATTATTATTATTATTATTATTATTATTATTATTATTATTATTATTATTATTATTATTATTATTATTATTATTATTATTATTATTATTATTATTATTATTATTATTATTATTATTATTATTATTATTATTATTATTATTATTATTATTATATTATTATTATTATTATTATTATTATTATTATTATTATTATTATTATTATTATTATTATTATTATTATTATTATTATTATTATTATTATTATTATTATTATTATTATTATTATTATTATTATTATTATTATTATTATTATTATTATTATTATTATTATTATTATTATTATTATTATTATTATTATTATTATTATTATTATTATTATTATTATTATTATTATTATTATTATTATTATTATTATTATTATTATTATTATTTATTATTATTATTATTATTATTATTATTATTATTATTATTATTATTATTTATTATTATTATTATTATTATTATTATTATTATTATTATTATTATTATTATTATTATTATTATTATTATTATTATTATTATTATTATTATTATTATTATTATTATTATTATTATTATTATTATTATTATTATTATTATTATTATTATTATTATTATTATTATTATTATTATTATTATTATTATTATTATTATTATTATTATTATTATTATTATTATTATTATTATTATTATTATTATTATTATTATTATTATTATTATTATTATTATTATTATTATTATTATTATTATTATTATTATTATTATTATTATTATTATTATTATTATTATTATTATTATTATTATTATTATTATTATTATTATTATTATTATTATTATTATTATTATTATTATTATTATTATTATTATTATTATTATTATTATTATTATTATTATTATTATTATTATTATTATTATTATTATTATTATTATTATTATTATTATTATTATTATTATTATTATTATTATTATTATTATTATTATTATTATTATTATTATTATTATTATTATTATTATTATTATTATTATTATTATTATTATTATTATTATTATTATTATTATTATTATTATTATTATTATTATTATTATTATTATTATTATTATTATTATTATTATTATTATTATTATTATTATTATTATTATTATTATTATTATTATTATTATTATTATTATTATTATTATTATTATTATTATTATTATTATTATTATTATTATTATTATTATTATTATTATTATTATTATTATTATTATTATTATTATTATTATTATTATTATTATTATTATTTATTATTATTATTATTATTATTATTATTATTATTATTATTATTATTATTATTATTATTATTATTATTATTATTATTATTATTATTATTATATTATTATTATTATTATTATTATTATTATTATTATTATTATTATTATTATTATTATTATTATTATTATTATTATTATTATTATTATTATTATTATTATTATTATTATTATTATTATTATATTATTATTATTATTATTATTATTATTATTATTATTATTATTATTATTATTATTATTATTATTATTATTATTATTATTATTATTATTATTATTATTATTATTATTATTATTATTATTATTATTATTATTATTATTATTATTATTATTATTATTATTATTATTATTATTATTATTATTATTATTATTATTATTATTATTATTATTATTTATTATTATTATTATTATTATTATTATTATTATTATTATTATTATTATTATTATTATTATTATTATTATTATTATTATTATTATTATTATTATTATTATTATTATTATTATTATTATTATTATTATTATTATTATTATTATTATTATTATTATTATTATTATTATTATTATTATTATTATTATTATTATTATTATTATTATTATTATTATTATTATTATTATTATTATTATTATTATTATTATTATTATTATTATTATTATTATTATTATTATTATTATTATTATTATTATTATTATTATTATTATTATTATTATTATTATTATTATTATTATTATTATTATTATTATTATTATTATTATTATTATTATTATTATTATTATTATTATTATTATTATTATTATTATTATTATTATTATTATTATTATTATTATTATTATTATTATTATTATTATTATTATTATTATTATTATTATTATTATTATTATTATTATTATTATTATTATTATTATTATTATTATTATTATTATTATTATTATTATTATTATTATTATTATTATTATTATTATTATTATTATATTATTATTATTATTATTATTATTATTATTATTATTATTATTATTATTATTATTATTATTATTATTATTATTATTATTATTATTATTATTATTATTATTATTATTATTATTATTATTATTATTATTATTATTATTATTATTATTATTATTATTATTATTATTATTATTATTATTATTATTATTATTATTATTATTATTATTATTATTATTATTATTATTATTATTATTATTATTATTATTATTATTATTATTATTATTATTATTATTATTATTATTATTATTATTATTATTATTATTATTATTATTATTATTATTATTATTATTATTATTATTATTATTATTATTATTATTATTATTATTATTATTATTATTATTATTATTATTATTATTATTATTATTATTATTATTATTATTATTATTATTATTATTATTATTATTATTATTATTATTATTATTATTATTATTATTATTATTATTATTATTATTATTATTATTATTATTATTATTATTATTATTATTATTATTATTATTATTATTATTATTATTATTATTATTATTATTATTATTATTATTATTATTATTATTATTATTATTATTATTATTATTATTATTATTATTATATTATTATTATTATTATTATTATTATTATTATTATTATTATTATTATTATTATTATTATTATTATTATTATTATTATTTATTATTATTATTATTATTATTATTATTATTATTATTATTATTATTATTATTATTATTATTATTATTATTATTATTATTATTATTATTATTATTATTATTATTATTATTATTATTATTATTATTATTATTATTATTATTATTATTATTATTATTATTATTATTATTATTATTATTATTATTATTATTATTATTATTATTATTATTATTATTATTATTATTATTATTATTATTATTATTATTATTATTATTATTATTATTATTATTATTATTATTATTATTATTATTATTATTATTATTATTATTATTATTATTATTATTATTATTATTATTATTATTATTATTATTATTATTATTATTATTATTATTATTATTATTATTATTATTATTATTATTATTATTATTATTATTATTATTATTATTATTATTATTATTATTATTATTATTATTATTATTATTATTATTATTATTATTATTATTATTATTATTATTATTATTATTATTATTATTATTATTATTATTATTATTATTATTATTATTTTTTTTTTTTTGTTTTTTTTAATAATTTTTTTTTTTTTTTTGATGCAACGCGACAAGAAAACATGGAGTTAAATTTTAAATGTAAAGGGTTGTGTATAACACCTGAGCATGATTGTCAACTAATGTTATGCCATTGGTTTGCAGTTTTCTTAATTAAAATTGCAATTAAACCGCAGTTCGAAGCAATAAAAATCAATTCACTTTTTGTATTTCCAGTTTTTAGTTCAACTATTGCCAATTTAATGTGTAGAGTCTCAACAGTAGAGTCTCAAGCAATATTTAATGCACTAAGAACTTCTAAGATCGTTTCATAATTGTAAGCGTAATAATTTATAGCCGCAATCCAAGTTCCATCAACCAGTTAAAACTGGTTCAGGGCGCAATGGAAGATTCTGATACTTTTCTTTAAAAATTTCAACTTTATTTAGAGCTTTTAAGAACACTATCTTTACATTTGCCGTGATTTTCTTTAAATTACGTTCGAATAAACGATGCAGTCCATGAGTAATCCACGTAACATGCGTTAGGTTAGAGTGAAGCACCTTTATGTCTTTGGCAGCTTTTATTACATACGGCGCAGAGACTTACACAAATATCGAAATAAAGTTTTAATTGCGTGAATTAAGAATTTGTGGCTTGGTACTTCTTTGGCACAATGTAGAACACCTACAAAAAAATTTGCTACGTTGTTGACAGTGACAAGAGAGGTTTCATCTATTAAAATCTATAAAGTTAATCTTTTATGCATTGCTTATGCCATCTAAGTGTTTTTGTAAATATTTTTGACGTACAAACATATTTTTATATAAGTCCGTATTTTCATCCAACAATTTGTTAAGACCCTGGTAGCCGGTAATAAGCTTTAGAGATCTAGTTGGCACAATAAATTTCAATTGACATACATATAATTTCAAAAGCCATGATTATGTCAGAATTTAAAGCAAAAATTTTGTTTTGGCTATAAAAATATTTTAGACCACAAACACAGATATGCTCTATAATGGTTTAAAATTCTCTTTAAATACGATAATAATTTCGAAAATATGCTCTTGAAACTGAAATATGCATAAGAATTCTGTTATGAACATTCGATGCCAAAATTCATAAAAATTAATGAAACGGATAAATATATTACTTACGTCTTGATTTATTCATTGCATGAGAAAAAACTGGCAATTGCATATTTCTGGTTTCCCTGGTACTCACACACAAAATAATATAATGCAGATTATTTATTTAAAAATGAATAAGAGCGAAAATCGTTTATCGTTTAAAATATAAATTTACACAATTACGAACTTAACTTCAATTTTATTTAAGAGTTCAATCACAAATTACACCGTTGTATTTGCATGAATCGTTGTATTTCCAGATAGAGTTATATTTAAATCGTTAAAATTTAAATTTTTCGTAGCAAGTAAATGAAAAACTACAACTCTAAAAGCATTACTGAAAAATAAAAAATACCCGATACTCGGTATCATTACTCAATACTTTATTCTATGACTAACTCAGCAAATACATAACTGAAAAAAACGATCAATTTATTTTTAAAGATCTGTTGAAAAACGTAATGCAGAAGAAATTGTGCATCTGTTATTAGTTTTTCGGCATGATAATGACTCGAAAATGCTCTATTGAGCATCATATATCGCTAAAAAAAAGGAAATCTAAGAAGAACAAGCACACAATTTTTAAAAGTATCCAGTAGGCATGGTACTCAATTTCTAAAACTCAAATTGAGGGACTTATTGATGCATTATCGCACAGATGTGCTGCCATCATTAAAAAAAAAAAGTTACGCTACGACCCACTAATTTTACTTTTAAGTTTTGTGACTGATATGCTGAAGTTGCTTTAGTTTTGACCAAAGTCAAATTTTAGATTTGTTTTGTCATTTTGATGGGAAAATACATTTAGAAAAATAAATGATTAAATCTCTTTATTTATATTGTTATGAACAGAGAGTGTTAATATAAAAACAGAAAAAAATTTTTTGGCATTATATTTGCCATAACGTCGCTGCGTAATATCAGTTACTTTAGTTATGGCCACCAGTGTAAGCATCTTACTTTACAGTACTGAATATATAAGACAATTGTTTTAAAAAGTGTAAGGTATAAAATTATAAACTATGGAACATAATATAGCATAAAACATTATAGAAATGAATATACAAGAAATAAATAAGAAGAATATTCAATATTATTGACCAACTCAATGCATTGCATTGCTAAAAACCCGTTATTAGGCAAAAATAATCTTAGGTAATTTTGCCGATTAATTTTAAAAATAACGTCATTTCAATTTCGGAAAATGGTCAAAGAAATTGTATAAAAAAACCCGCAAAGTTTGTAGTATTTTCAATTACTATTTAAAGTACCTGTACAGCACATATAAAAATATATATTTTTGAATGCGTTCTTAATGCTCATTCTTCTTAATACCTCATTTGCCATTAAATTCATTAACTTCACTTTTAGAACTTTATTAGATCGTAATGTCAAAACCCTATATTGACTTCAAATTATATTATATTCAAAACAACAAAATTATAGTTTTAGTACTAGCTTTATAAAAGTTTTAAAACTATTCTTTAATTTTGTTTTTAATAATTGCGCTCTTTAAAATTAACTTTCAATTATTTTCACAATTTTTTATATATATGTAAATACATATAAACAACCATTACCTTTTTTGTTTAGTTGAATTTTTTGGCATGAACTCGCTGTAATTGTATAAAACATACCAGAAAAACAGTTTTTAGCTGAAAAAACACATGCGCATATTTCTTTACTCTTTATTAACATTGATCGCAAGCAAAAATCGTAAGAAATAAGCTAGTTATCTCAATTACAAACAATTATTAATACTGTAACAAAAATAAACAATGCCTAAAGAAAGATACACTAAATTAGTACAGTGGTAGTCACTGCCTAATTGACTGTGCTATTAAGAGTGCTATCACTTGCATGTTTAACGGTGTTGCCAGTTTGATTCCTCTTAGTGTATTATGATTTTATTACCTTTTGAATTTAACGTGTATAGAAATTTGTCGTAACTACTCTATAGTATTAGACACTGATGATGATTTGCTATAAAAGGCGACACATTGCGCTTAGCGGTTCAGTTATAGTTTGTCAGTCATAGTGTTAAGTTACTAAGAGACGTGTACTGAGTAAATTGGTGTATTAAGCGGATAGGCGGAAGTTGGAGACTATATAGTTATAATTTTGTAAGTAAAACATTAAATTTGTCGAATTTATTTTATTTTACGCAATTTAAAATACCTCAAACGTTTTGAAATGGTTATGACGTAATATTTGTGTCTTAAGTGGGATTGCCTATATAAAATAAAATAATTGAAAATAAAATAAATAAAAATTAAATAATGAAAACGGAGTAAAATGAAATTCCAAGAAATAAAAGTGGACAGGCTAAAGCGGGAATTAAATAAATTAGAACTGTTAGCAACAGGCAATGAAACCGAATTACAAAAACGTGTGTTAGAGGAATTTCGTATATGCGGTATAGACATCGATACTCACAAATTTGATCATGAGAATGATCCTGAGATAAGTGCCACTACAGCAACAAGTAGTATAGACGTTAATTCGCTGCTGACTGTTATGATGGAAAAATACAAGTTCAGAGCAAAATGCTTTTGGCTGAGGTACAAGAAACATTTAGACCTGATAACGAAAAGCTTTTGGTGCAAGTAAAAGAATCTTCTAAAGCTGATAAAGAAAGGCTATTGGCCCAGGTACTAGAGTCTTTTAGAGTTGATAATGAAAAGCCTATGGAAAAATTAATGCTGTGACAAAAGCTCAAGAAACTTCTAGATAACTGAAAGCTTTTGTCTGAGGTACGAGAAACTTCGAAGCAACTTGAACACAAATTTAAAGAAACAATAGAGAAGTTACGTGAAATATATGAGACGATAAGTAAAAGGCTAGTGGTGTAGAGACAAGAATATCAAGTGAGAAAACTGTTAATAGAAAATTTAATATAATGGAAAAAATCAACAATCTCCAGTGCCAGAAACCCGAACCAGTATGAATAATACCAGAAGTTTTCGGCAGAATAAAGACACCTTGCTTTGATGGCAGTTAGAGTTGCTAGATGGTCTTGATTCCGCTTGATTTACAAGAACTTTTACAGCTTGTCAAGAATCAAGAAAAAATATGCTTTTTTAAGATTTTTGAAGCACATTTTTGAAGGGTTCCTTACAAAAAGTTTAATGAATGGCAATTAAACATTTTAGTTGCCCAATAACGCAAAGTGTTTTAATTGCATTTGTTTCCTAGTTTAGTTTATTTAAAAAATCTATTATTAAATTTTAATAATAGGATTTAGAAAAAGCTCGTTAACAAATTTTCTTATTTTTGAAACAGGCTATATTAAATCAAATATGTGCCATTTTGATCAATAACTTTATGCCATTTTTGAGGTAAAATCATTTTTTCATCAGTGTAGAACTTCTAAACGAAAAACTGATCCAATTGCGTTTTTGAGGATCTTACGGGATTTCAATTTACAGCATTAAAAGAGTTTTGCAGAGATCGAAACAAAAGATAATATCAATGTGCAAGGTCTGAGCTATATGGTAGATGCCTGATCATCAAAGATGTGTGTGGTCTGGTCACTTTGCTATTGATCGATTCTAGCCGTTTTAATTAATTTCTTTCTAATTCCAACATACATACAGCATTACCTTTCTTGGTCTTAATCCCGGCTTCGCCAACTTCTACGATATTCACCTTGTTTAGTTCATGATAAATAGTTCATGATAAATAAATGCGTACCACTTTTACCGCCCGTAATCAGTTGGACCAATTAATATGAAATTTTACATTTTACCGACAATTTGTAACCGAATTTTTGCGATCATATTTATATTTGTTAGCGCCACTCTTGCTTATCATATCAACTATAAACTTACTAAACACAGCTTTACCAAATTTTTATTTACCAAACTGCATACGTATGTTTCATATATGTAATCTTTTAATGTGTTAGTAAATATTTCTAATATACATATTTAAAATTTTTTCCAATATTTTCCACGCGCGATTTTACCCGGGCATTTTAACACATATATAGAGGAAAGCAGCTAATAAGGTAGAAATTAAAAGGCATGCATTTGGTGTTCACACCAATAAGAAGTTTTTAACATAAGAAATATTTTAACTTTAAATAAAGAAATGAAATAAAAAAACTAATATTTCTGTGTTTTATAGTCTATAGTGAACGTCAAGAGCTTGGGCAGACTCTCCGCTAATATATTTATAATATTTTTGAATGTCAACATATAAAAAAATTAAGAGATTTTTCTATAATTATTAGGGAGATCGATTATTCAACCTTTTCAAAAACCGGTTTTCGAATAATTCGAAAAGTATCAGTTTAAAAAAAATCGGTTTTTGGATAACAACTATTCAAATAACCGATTAACCGGTTCATTTATTTAAATAAAATTGTTTATAATTCTTGAAGCACAGAGCTGGACCACGTCGTTTTAAAAATAAACAGATGCTGACGGAGTTTTAAATTAAAGTAGCAATCAATACTAACAATAATTCTAACAAATCTGATAAAAACTATGTCAAAACGGTGTGCGGTGTCCATAAACAAAGTTTATTACACAAAGTACTGAAAGTTGCTTAAGCTTTGAACAGCAACTGAAGGAGCTAATTTCGTTTTTGTTGTTGTATTGTTTGGTAGAGAATGGAATTATAGTTATAATTTTGGTGCCTAAGATAGCAAAAATTAACGGCCATATGCAAAATAATTTAACAAAGCTTGCTAAACCTTTGTTAAACAAAATTTCTTAATGTTGTATGCAAAAACGATTATTAGCTTAAAATCCATTTGTTAAACCTACGTTAACTTTAAAAAATTTAAAGTAGAAAACTACCTACTTTAAGAGTACTTTAAAGTGAAAATTATGTTATGAATATTTAATTAGAAAATAAAAATAACATGTTTTGACGTCAAGGGAAATTTTTTGAAGACATTATGCATTACCCAAAATGAAAAGTCAGTTGATCCAAGCTAGACCGCTAAAATAGTCAAAGAACGGCTGTTGCAACAAAAATTTCAGGTAAATTAGTGATCGCCGTAAAGCTCTAATTCCATAAAAAAGCAATTCTAAGAATAGTATTAAAAAATATAATTTCCTCTCTATTTAAGCGAAAAGTGCAAAACTAAGTTCTCTTATATCATTGCCTTTCTCCCATTGTTTCAATATCATACCTTTTGTTAATTTTTTTGAAAGGACTTAACAATGGATAAATGTGTGAAGTTTTGTTTTATTTAATTGAGTATTAAAATATTTAAACTTTTATGTCAACTTTAAAACATGCATTTGGTTTTGCACCCCACTTTATGTACAATATATAAGTTTTTACAGTCATTTTATCATCCTCGGCATTTTTTTTAGAACCTTTTTCTTTTAAAACTAATTTTTTTCTAACAAATTGTTTCATTTAAGCACAATAAAAACATTTTTCCTTAAGTGATGTACATAAAAGTTAAGCTTAAAGTGTGTGGTAACTAACGTGCAATTCAAGTCTACTTTTAGATTTTTTTTGGCATATAGTCGTAAATGTTTTACTTTGAATAAATCTATTAGTTCTTAATTGTTTCTATAAGAAAAGTTGCTACGCGTTCGAACAGCACTAGTTGTAAATGAATGCACTACGTATTTAATAGTGTGTGTGTCACTATGGTATGTTAGGAAAGACACCCACCTTCCAACCAAGAAGTCGTGGTTTCAATCCCAGGCCACACCATCTGAAAAGTTTCAATACCAATATCACCGCAAAAAATCAGCGACTGGTTTTGCGTATTTAAGCGTATGTGGGTCGCTTTCAATGAGTCTAGTTATGATTGATTATTCTCTATATATAAAAATCAATATTTATTTACAAATATGAGAGAAATTAATTGTTGTTCAAGTGCGCATATTTTTTTTTGATCTACCTTAATTTTCACGTTCCTTTCGAGACGTTCAAGGATGTCGTATATACCAAAATAAAAACTAAGTTTATACAAATAGTTAAACGATGAGTTTATACAAATAGTTAAACGATCTTCAAAAAATTAAGATTTTGAAAGAACCCTATTCGACAAAACATAAAACCTCTTAAAACCGGTGGAATAATAATAACCACCATGCTGCTGCAGAGGCTCTAGAAACCACGCCAGTTAACTGTAGAAACAACCACAACGTTACAGGGTAAATTTGGTGATGAGCACAAACCGGATTTGTACCTTATGGATTTAAGGTGCCGAACGCAAAAGGCTAATGAGTCACTACAGGCCTTTACAATGGAAGTCGAGTGGTTGGTCCAGCTTACCTATCCAGGGCAACATCACCCACTAGTAGATCATCTCAAGACCAAAGACTTTGTCAACGGCATGCGAGGCCCTGATGTTAAGCTAGCTGTATGTGCGGTACAAAAGACAACCTTTGCAGATACTGTGGCGTTCGCACTATCACAGAAGATCGCTCGCACGATATCAAAGCCACAAATAAACAAGGTGCGTAATATGGAAGTTGTGGCAGAAAAGGAGGATGAAATCAACAAATCGGCTCCTAGCTGAACAGAAGTAAAGATTAAAATGTTTTAATTGTAGAAAAATCGATCACTTCCAGAGAAACCACCGAAAAATAATGAACGGGCTAACTACTAACAATCAACAAGAGAGTCTCCGTTAAACTAAAACCAGCTAACACTGAGAGGCGAAACTAGCTTCCACAAGCGAGGGACCCACAATCTCCATATCAGTGATGCAGTAAAATTACAGCAACCTTACAGCGTTCGGGCACATGAATGGCAGACAACATACCTTCACTACAGACACTGGTGCGACGCAGTCTATAATCAGACCAGATATAGTGAAGGAAAAGTGTGAGAAGCTTAATAACATCAGACTACGAACAGCTACTGGGGAGTCTACCATAGTCTACGGAAAAATAGTGGTGAAGGTGACTATATCCAACATCAGTGTAATCCATTTTTTACTGTCGCCGATATTATAAACGAGCTTAATATTTGCGCCGATTTTATGATAGTCCATGACATCAATTTGAATATGGGGCAACAGATAAAAAGTTGGCGTAATCTAGATATACGTCTTGAAGTGTACGCCAGAAGATTATTCTGTTATTAAAATAAGATTCTTCTCAGTTCTGCTTGCATTAGTTAATTCGCGAAGGGTGGTCATCTTGTCGGGATGCGAAGGCATACGTGCAAGGACCCATGAGGCTGAGCTGGTAGGGCCTCCCACACCAGAGTGGCTCATGGCAAGCACTAAACTAAGACCTGCCCATCCCATGTCTGATAGCGTCTGTTTTTTTCCATATGGGGCGGCTATTATACGTTACCTTCTTGGTGATCTTTCTCCAATTCTTGGTCAGGCTTGTACATCAAGAAGGTACGGGTCGTTGAATAATAGGATTCTCCGTCCACTGCTAAACTGTCCGAAATCCGCCATCGTCTGTTTCCATATTGGGCGGCTTGGTGGTCTGTCTGCTCCCAGAGGAACGGCAGCATTCTGAAACATGACGGTCATGTATAAAACGCACAATTTTTGTCAGTCTGATGAGTGAGGGAAAATCGAGCCCCATGTATCTGGTCGGGAGCCTTATAATCTCCAAAGACCCTATTCCCACGACGACGTCCTTGGGTCGTGGTGAAACGAATGCTACCAAGGCTCAGGTTAGTCTGATGGAGACACTAGTTCAGGCTAGTCTGCGGGAAACCTGGACATTCCAAATGCGTTAATCCTGCCCCGAAAGGCAGTAGTGGCAGAGAGGTTGCCTCTGGATTCGAAGGCAAGCACCTCTAAAGCTGTCTTGGCCCGCGCCGGCAAAGAACCGGCGAAATCACCTGCTTCGGGCCCTGCCAACCGAAATCCTCGAGCGGCAGGTAACCCTGTGCCTATTGTGAATAAGGGAAACGCGAATAAGGGAGCGCTTCATGGATAAATTGGGTAAGAAGCAACAGAATCCCTAACCTCTGGGGAACTTGCTCCCCTCAACTGGGCCAAATCCTATTTGGCCGAGCAGCCTAAGCAACCCCCTCTGACGTCAAAGGGCACGCCTAAACGTCAACGTTCGGAAGAGGAGGAGCAAAGGTAGGGCTAATAGACCGGGACTAAACGTTCGAAGCCATCAATGAATGGGTCCTATAATGAGGTGGCCCAAGATCATCACATACGAGCCATCATTGACAGAAGCGACGCTGATTGCTCTATTTCCAAGGAGAACTGGGAATTAGTGCGGAAGAAGCTGATGGTAGTGTTCTGGAGAGTCCTAAGGGAAAACTCAGGCCCTTCCTGCTCAAAGGAGCGATCGGTTTTGCTTCTAAAGCAGGCGATCGCCCTTTTGGAAGGCATATGGGAGAGTGCTAGACTCGACGTGGTGTCTCTTGATAAGATTCCACTACGGCCTAGGGCCCGAATTCCCGACGAACCATCCGATAAGAAAGAGATCCTGGATCTCATACGATGTGGTAACCCTGACATCCCTTCACATGTGATGGTTGCCAGGGTCTTTGCATCGGATGGCTCATCCAGGAGTATAATTCTCCTCCTGAACAAGGAGTCTCTGCCACCTCTACGGAAGAAAGGTGGAAAGATCTACTAGGGTTTTGAGTCGATCTTTCTACAGGTCTACCGGGGGGACCGAGAAAAACCGGCTCAAGACGAGAAAGATCCTGCTCCGGAGGACATTTCTTGTGACGAGACCACTAGCTCCTTCGCGAAAGAAGAAACACTACTAGATGATCTTTTTGAGCCAATGGACGAAGTGGTTGACGAGGACGCCCTCTTGGACTCTGACCAAGACGACGTTAACGTCACAGTCATTCCAAAAGACAATAATGGTGAAGGTAACTCAGGTTAATCTTCACCATTCTAAAGCAGCATCGGCTGCGCTGCTCCTTCGCTTAATTGAGAGAGGAGTGGAATTGGCACTATTTCAGGAACCCTGGATATTTGGGTTAGGGTCTGTGGACTACGTGCGAAGAACTATAAGCTGCTACATGTTGCGGGGTCAGGTAAAATCATATCGTGTATTGTAGCAAGCAAGAATTTGAGTATCTTCATCCTATCTGATTAGAGCGATGAGGATACGATTGCGGCGGCCTGGGATCTGGCACCATTTTTGTGGTCTCAAGTTATATGGCCCACGACCATAGCGAACCAAATGAAAAATTTGTGGCATGACAAGTGCGGCGAGGATTGGAAATACGCCGCTTATTATTGGGGTTGATGCCAACGCACACCACATTGCTTGGGGAAGCTCGGACATAAACGCAAGGGGTGAGTCTCTATTTAGTTTTATCCCTTTGTAGTGGTTTAGATATAATGAAAACTGGCAGGGAACCTACCTTTGTAGTTTCGAATAGAAGGGAGGTTCCTGATGCCCTTGGCCAGTTAGGCACTCAGATTTGGTTAGTGGATGGAGGGTTTCTGGAGAATGCTCCTTCTCTGACCATCTGTATATTGATTTCGAGTTTGCGGTCAAGTCGCCTGGGACTAGGGTTTTTCAGAACAGGAGGAAGACGGACTGAGTTGAGCATCGCAATATCCTGTCCCGAACTCTTCCAGATCCTCCAAATATAAATAGTTGCCGCGACATCGAGGCTTCTGTAAAGACCTTGACGGAAGCTTTCAATAGGGCAACGGGTGAGGAATGCAGACCAAGGGTCTGAAGGGTAGGAACAACCACCATGGTGGAATTCCGATCTGGGCGACACCCGCAGGGAATGGCGCCGGCTTTTTAATGAGGCTATGAGGGGGGCGATTGGTCCACTTATAGATCCTCATGGAATAGATTTAAAAACCTGACTAGAAGCGCAAAGCGCAAATCTTGGAATCCTTCTGCAGCAGTGTAGAAGAACACTCCGAGACGAGCCGGTTTTATTCAAAACCATGTGGAAGCTGGACCGTCACGTGCACAACTCACACGATCACACCGAGTCCCACGTTCCAGGCTACGGAGAGTAGGCTGAGGTAGACGTTGTGCAGTTTTGACCCGTACAAATTCCCTGGCCAGGATGGCATTATTGCTGCCGATCTTCAGAATAGCGCTGATTTGGTGATTCCTTGGCTGATGGCTATCTATAAGCCATGGTCTTATATTCCTGAGCCTTGGACCATGTACAGGTTGCTATTCATTCCTAAGGGGAGTAAAACCTCCCACAAGAGTTCACCAAAGGACTTCAGACCCGTCAGCCTATCTTCCTTTCTTCTGAAGACTCTGGAAAGGTTGATCGCCTTGCATCTTCGCAGTACGATAGAACCTGACCTATTATCTGCGTCGCAACATGCCTACACTAGGGGCAGATCTGTTGAGACTGCGCTTCACTCGCTTGTGGAGTATATTGAAAATGCCCTCAAGTACAGAGAGTATGCTCTAGTGGCATTCCTGGATAACAATGTGACACCGGAGGCGATTAGGTCCGCACTGAATGTTCATTGGTCTGTGAAAAGATTTATAGGGAGACTCCTGACCGACAGGGTCATTGTCTCCACTATGGGATCAGCTACAGTCTACGGGGTGGCTGAAAGGGGCACTCCACAGGGGGGTAGTGCCCCGTAAGGCTTGATTTTAATAGATTCAAGACTATAGCGTATGCGGATGATGTTGCTGTGGCTGTTTCGGGAAAATTTTTTGACACAATGTGGCAGCGCCTTCAAACCTCTCTGGGCTTTCTCAGTCGGTGGAGTACTAACAGAGGGCTGAACGTTAACCCGGGAAAGACGGAATTAGTACTATTCACGTGCAGGTACAAAGTTCCGTCGTTTTTCCTACCGCGTCTGCAAGGCGTTGAGCTGGGGCTGTCGGATGGCGCGAAGTATCTGGGGATAATCCTGGATTCCAAGCTTTCCTGGCTCCAAAATACACGTGCGAGGGCGGCGAGAGCGAATGTTACGCTGTAGGCCTGTCGTATGTCCGTTGGAAAGTCCTGGGGTCTAAATCCTAGTAGTTCCAATTGGATATTCAACACGGTGGTCAAGCCTATACTTATGTATCCGCATATTGCAGGATCTTTGATAGGGTTCTGCGGAGTGCAGCACTGATGATTACAGGTGCGCTCAGGTCTACTCCTTCGAGGGCCTTGTTTGTACTGCTGAACTGGCTTTCAGCGGACCTTATGGCTAGGCAGATGGCGGGCATGTCTGCGATAAGGTTGAGGATTGCAGGGGCATGGTCGGACAGGGTCTACGGGCATGCGGAAATCTTTAGGTATTTGGATACGATCCCCCTGAGAGGATAGATTACTACACCCAAACCCTTCTTGGATAGAATGTTCTCTGTGCGCATCTCACCAGAACCGGTAATTGGACACGGTACTGTTGAGATTTACACGGATGGATCAAAATCCTCGGAAGGGGTTGGGGGCGGCATCCTATATACGGGGTGAGGGAATCCTTTAAACTGCCGGACCACTGCAGTGTCTTACAGGTGGAGGTCTCGGCGATAAAGAGGGCAGCGGACTGGTTGATGTACTACGGGGTATATGACAGTGATATCCGGATCTGTACGGACAGTCAGGCTGCGATCAGGGCGCTCGCTCTCCGGTGTCTACTCTACATCGCGACTGGTGTGTGAATGCCGGGCATCTCTCAACGGGATGGCGAGACATTCAGACTTGAAGATTACCTGGATAAGGGGTCACTCGAACATCCGGGGAACTGTGTGGCGGACAGACTTGCGAGGGCTGGCTCTCTCCTCAGAAATGAGGAGATTGACCATTCAGTTGGGATGCCACTCTCCTCTTGCAGACTTATGGTCATGCGGTACATGTTGGATAGGGCACAGCTACGGTGGGATGATGAACCCATGTGCTCTGTATCGAGGCAAATCTGGCCCCTATATAATCGGCCTCGCTCGGAGTCTATTATAGGGGTGCCGCGACTTAGGCTGCTAACTCTTGTGGCTGTAATTACTGGGCACTGGAAGGCTGGTGCGCACGCTAGGTGATTGGGTCTGCCGTTCAATGACTATTGTAGGGGTTGTCAGGATGAGAAGGAAGAGGAGACTGTCGAGCACTTTCTATGCCAGTGCCCAAGTCTTTCGGACATTAGGACTGCTTTCCTTGGCAGTCCGTTTCTGGATGGCTTGTCGGATCTGGCCGGTGTGAATATCGGCAAGATCTCTTCTTTTGTACATGCGTCTGGTTGGTTCGGATCGCACCGGGATGCGGACATATAGGTTGTCTGGATTACTGATGGATATCACAGTGGAATCAATACTGGACTCAGGTGGGCTGGATGTGTCTGGCTACCCGTCGTAACTAACTAACTAGTTGCATTAGTAAATAAAATTGATACATTTTTGTCCTGTGTTGTAGTCGTAGCAAGTAAGAAAGCTAGAACGTTCGGCTTTTTTAGGTCCTTAATGGACATTTCTTCCTCGACACCGCAACGTCCTCATATTTCATCCAATGATTCATTTTTTACATCGTATTTTGTAAGAGTACTACTTGCCACCGCCTAGAGAATCAAGTTATCCTTGATGCACAATAACGTCAGTCTCATAAACATATTTAAGGTGGTTAATAATTCCTGGTGTCGAAAAGCTTTTTCAGCTGAGTATTTAAGGACACTCAATAGATATATTGAGTGACTTATCATTTCCATCAAATTCCAAATATTTTCACACTTCAGAGGACATGTGTAAAGACATAAATGCATGCATTACGTATTTAATAGCGTGTGTCACTGTACTATGTTAGGTAGGACACTTGCCTACCAATCAAGAAGTTCTTAGTTCAATCACAGGCTACTCCACCTGACAATTTTTAACAGCGGTATAACCTCAGAACATTTACGCTTGAAAAACTTTACTAACTATAGAGTGGGCAATTTAAAAGTTTAAATTTTAACCAGCGGTTATTTCGAATCTGGCAACACTTATGTCATTCTATTCTGTCACAAAATTCAATATATTGTTACGAAAATTAAAATGCTAAAGACAAAATTCACCACCTCAGAGCTTATTATGAGCTTTTAGCTAAAAAAAATTATTGGCTTGTGCCAAGGCTTAAGAACTTCTAAAATTACCTGTACTAATAAAGAGCGCTACCATGCGCATGGATCGGTTACTTTTTGTGTTTATAAGGTTACTTATGACCATTTTGAATTAACGTCGAAAAATCGAAGACTCGTGTCCGTACTAGAACATGCTAAACTAATGATGAAATACTATAAAAGGCGGCGAATTACGGTTGGTGAGTAAGTTAGTTATCAATTGGCTGTCAGGAAGTAAAGTCTGTTTAAGGCGCAAATAAAAAGTGTTGTAAAAGCGAATTTGGTGTATTAAGACATATTGTGTTAAGGTACAGTGGAATTAATAAAAAAAAAAAACAGATTGTAAAACAACTAAAATGAAAATAGTGTTTTATTATATTTTAACGCAAAATAAACGAACTCAAACCTTTTAAAAAAGGTTAAAATGTAAAAATATTATCTCTACTGAACGAAATAAATCGATTTACGCTTGAGCAACGTTGAGATTTATTGGAAATTTATTTCCAAAACAAAGACAGTTGGTCGGAAATTGCAAAAAAATAAAATAAAAAATTTAAATAGAAAAAAAATATTGCAAAAATCATCTTTTCGGATGAAACCCATTTTCATTTTAGTCGGTAGGCTAATAAGCAAAATTGCCGTATTTGGGGCTCAGAAAACCCAAACGTAGTCTTACAGAAGTGTGGTGCGGCTTGTGAAGCGAAAGCATCATTGGCCTACATTTAATATTTCGCAACCATTACATTCAGTGGAGACACCTATCGCACCATGATAACCGATTTTTTGTTCCCGCTCTTCATGGTATTGATGTGAATGATGTTTGGTTTCAACAGGATGGTACAACTTGCCACACATCTCATGCCACAATCGATTTATTGCGTCAAAAGTTTGATGGCTGATTTGATGATTTGAAGCCGAGAAAAAACTATACAATTTCTGAACAAATCCAAAGATTGTTACAACTTCTGATACGCATTCAACAGCTTGAACACCTACTAAATTGAGTGAGTGTGCCGCACATGGAATAAACATAGCAAATTCACATTTTTCTTTTATTTTTTCTGTACACCAGAATATTTTCCAGACATATTCGATGCGTTATCATAACTTTGTCCACGACAATCATTTATGGGAATGTTATGGCTTTCTAAAAAGTTTAAAATTGTGTCTGATATATATTGAGAAGTATGTCTAGCCATTTGCAAAAATTGCAAAAATCTCTCAATAGGCTCTCCGTCTTTTACGTATCTGACGATAAAGGTAAGCTGATCAACATGGGTGAGATCTGGTGTAGAATCCACGCTTATAGAGTAATATTTTGATGTTTTTAGCTCGTTAATAATCGTTTGCAAAACTTTTTGACCCATAATGTTAATAAATTCATTACAAATATTTGCAGACAGGTACGATATATTTCCTCGTCCTTGATTTAAAAATTTTTTAATATGTTCGGCAAGAAAAGGATCAAATTTCTAAATAATTTCCATTATTTTGGGACCCAAATATTTCATTGTCACCCCGAAAAGCCAGACCTCTTGAAGCTAAAAACTTAACTACAGAAACAATTCTTTTAAGAATATTCCTCCAATAATTTATTTCCGTATCTTGTTGTGACTGCAACTCACTGTCAATTCGTCCAAAAGTATTGCATCTTGAGATGTAATTTAACATTAACTGTCTATGCTGCAAAGTGTTTTCATGCTCCATTACCTTGTTACTTATATGCTTCCAATCCTTATAACCGTCTGGAGAACTAAAGCTATTACCTGAACCGGTATTAAATAAACGAGAGCAAAAGCAATACACAGCTTTCTTTGATGGTGAATAAATGAGCCATTTTCTTTCTAAAATCTCACCATTCGTCAATTTACGAGTGAAAACATTTACAGTCAAATATCTTGTTTTTATCATTCCACTTGAATCTGGAAAAGTTGCGGATGTACATGAGAAATCGGAATTTTTATTTTGAAAAAATTCTGGTCCCTTTTGAATCCAAAAAATACGAGCTCCTTCTGTTAAAGTCTCATTACCGTAAGTACCAGGATCAGAAGATAAATTTTTTTGGCTTGTCGTTGGTAAATCTGAGCAGTTCGAAGTGGATGGTCCAGCATTTGTAGAGAATATGACCGTTCTTTCATCTGAGATTTGCTTGCTATTATTTTCCTTACACATTTCCTTTTCAACCTGGGAAGAATCTTGATTTTGAGATAATGAATCACTTTGCCTATTTGTTTTATCGACCGCAAAAAAAAGAAGTAAGTTTTGGCAGTTCCTCGCATATTTCTTTTTGAATGAGAACATTTTTTCTCTTTTGTGAACCACTTAAATATGTTCTTTTCGACATAACGAAATTAGCAGTTTTACACTTTATTTTTTACTTGTTTACAAAGAATACTTTAAAACTTTTATAAAAACCTTTAACACTTGAACTACTCCACACAATCTATTTACTGATTAGAAAAGCGTTACAAACGGCGAATCACCCTTTTAAAATTATCATTAACTTTTACGTGTAGGTATCAGTGGTGCTAACTTTAGCTATTTATGAATTTTTAAAGCATTTTTGAAGAGTAATAAAACGACTTTACAGCAGTCATAAAAATAATTAACAATACTATGTTATAGTATAGACAGTAATTTTGATTAACAAAAATGTTGTTTAGAATCCTCAACGTAACATAATATTTATTTATTTGCTTATTGTATTCATATTTCTATATGAACCTTTTGTCAATCAACCAACATATTTGTGGTTCCCTGAAATATGCAACATTTTCTTTTAAGCAAGGGATTTTTTAGATGGCCTGTATAAAATTTTTTAATTCGAAATGCTGGGTATTGTGTTTCAAATTTCTTACAAAAAATTGCGAAATAACATAAAAAATATTTCGTACCAAATGCTTGTAAAAAAATCTTGTATGTACTACTTATACAAGATTTTTTTACAAGCATTTGTTCTTAACTAAAAGAAAAATATTTACTAAAAATTTTTAAAAATTATTCCTTTCTGGGGGCCCCTATGACTTTGGGAGCCCTGGGCACGTGCCCCTTGTGCCCTTATTGTTAAGACGGTACGGACCACCAGTCTTTGGCTGAGCTATGTATATGTAGTCTAAAAAATTTTTCTGAATTCTTTTTTAATTATCTTTTATCGAGTGCTTGAGAAAAACACAGATATTCCTCAAGTTTGCTAAAACGACATATATATTGTTACGAAAATCAAATACAATACCGCATTTTGGGATTTTGGTATATGTAAATTTCGCAGCACTGTCACATCGACCATCTTTACGTTACATTTAAATTGACGGATATGGAAATAGAAGATGGTCAATATTTCCTGAACCTTCCAAACTGTAGGCAATTAGGTATATAAAGGGCTGTCTTACCTTACAAGTCGTTTGGCTGTCGTAAGATAAATACGTGTTAAAGCGGAAATTAAAGTGTTGTATAAACGAATATTAAGTTGTTGTAAACTGTATAAAAGTTATTGTGTAGTATATAAAAATATAACAGTAAAACAACAAAATAAAATGGTGTTTATTTTATTTTAACGCAATTTAAACGAATTCCAACGTTTTAAAAAGGTTAAAACGTAAGAATACATATCAACTAAAAGGTCTATTTCTCTTCTTTTTTAATCCACTGAGAAACTTAAAATTGGATAATGTTCAAATAAGTTATAATCTCATAAGTTCATCAAGGTAAGAGAAACTAGATTTTTATCCGTATCTTAAGATTTTGGAGGTGTTTCAAAAAATTCAAACGCAGATACTTGCTGTACTCGAAAGCGCCTATCAGAAAAATAGCATCACACCCCAGGTGTTTACTTGCCGCATTGCTTTATTTTTTGCATACAACAAAACAAAAATTCCAATAAAGATGGTCTCTAATTTCAAAAAAAAATTTCTGGTGGGCGGCGTTAGGCAGAATAAAATTACTATAGCTGGAATATAGACACTTTGAACCAAATAGCCCATACAAAAATACGCTTGTGAACCCTTGTGGAAAATATGCAAGCCTTGAAAAATAAAATTTTAATTTCTTCGATAAGAAAAAAAAATTTTTTTTTTTTTAATTGGTTCTACCAATAACCGTCATATTAGTTGAATACATGTAGTTTAAATTAATTTTTTTAATTATTTAAATTAATTTAATAAACGGGCGAGCCATCCGTCAAGCACGAAACAATTAAAAATTTTAATGCAGTTCATCTAAGAAAAGTGTAAGCTACTAAACCCCATAAAAATCTTTTCTCAATTCTCATTTTTAAAAATGGACTTTTTTCCTAAAATTTGTTCGGTTTGCCCCAACGTGCATTATGTGAAGGCTGAGAAGAAAGAATCCATCATTGATATCCGGCTAACGCAAATATATGCAAACGCAGACTGGTCAGAAGCACAAAGAAGTGACTTAATATTGGCAAAAATTATAACAGCTAAGGAAGAGGTCAAACGACCTACGTGCAATGAAACATCAGCAAATGGTTCTCTAGCAAAAGCGTATTGGCACAATGGGACACTTGGAAGTTGAATAATGGGTGCTTATATCGCCATTGGGAAAGTGCCGATGGTAGAACTTCATCCAATCTAATAGTGGTGCCTTCCTCGAAAATGAAGGAAGTCTTAAATTATTTCCATAATGGAGCCAGCAGGAGACACCTTAGGGTGACAAAGACTCTTGAAAAACTTAAACAATGTATTTATTGGGTTGGATGTCAGCAAGTAGTAGCGGATTGGATAGCAAACTGTACCCAGTGTATTGCAGCTAAAGGTCAAGTAAAAAGAAGCCGAGGTCAGCTGCAACAATATAACCATTCGAGCGGATAGCAATGGACGTAGCAGGCTTTTTTCGTGTGAGTTATGCCGGAAATCGTTATGTTCTCGTCGTAATGAATTATTTCAGCAAATGGCCGGAAATGTATGCCACACCTAATCAAGAATCGAATATAACTGCAAATGTTTTTAAGAACAGCTTAGTATGTCGCTTTGGGGTTCCATTAGAGTTAAATTCCGATCAGGGTAGAAATTCCGAGTCTGCTTTATTCAAAAAAATGTGTGAGATATACGGTACTAGGAAGACTATACCGTCGCCGCTTCACCCGCAGTTTGATTTAATTGTAGAACGCTTTAATCGAACCCTAGAAGAATACTTGCTATAACTAGTCAGCGATCAACAAAAAGACTGAAACGAAGACATTCTGAGATTTTTATTGGCGTACCGATCAGCTGTCCATGATTCAAAATCTAGATCACCTGCCAAAATTATTTATGGGACTGAGATAAAACTGCATGGCCACTTAGAGTTTGGTGTTAAGCCTGGCACAGAGATGGATGTAACATACGCTAAAAATCGGAAAAGTCTCAATAAACTTCACGAATTTGTTCGCACACGTATAAAAATGGTCAACGATAGAATAAAAGCCAGTTATGATCGTACAGCAAATACTGTAGGCTTTCATGGGGTACAACTGGTTCTACTCTACAACCCACAGCGCAATAAAGGATTATCTCCCAAGGGACAAACTAACTAGGATGAACCTTATAAAGTAGTGAAAAGGTTAAACCATGTGGTGTACAGAATACAGAGAAACAATAGCCCGCGATCATAAATGAAAAAGGTACATCTAGACCGACTAGCGAGCTATGGGAGGAAAGATAATAAGCTAGTTCTGGACAAACAGGCTTAAGTAGGTAGACGAAAATAAACAATGCCTAAAGAAGATACAAAAACATCAGTGCATTTAAAACTATATTGTATGATTTTAGTCCATTGGTTTGTGTCAAAGCTCTCAATTAGCCACCTTAGTAATGTCATTCTTAATTTGTGTTACCGTAACGATCTTCTGTGTCTGTGTTTTTTTTTTTCTTTTTTTCAAAAGCACTGGAAAAAATTAGCTTTTAGTCGTCACTTAAGCAGCGACGAATTAACATGTGGAGTGGCTGTTTGTGATTTTTTTTTATTTTCTACTAAATGTACTAATTAAAATAATTAAGATTATGCAACGAATATTTTAGGATTATTAATGAATTTGGTAATCCCCAATACATTATAAATTTTAGGCAACATTTACATATTTATATTTTGAATTTAAAATAAATCCTTAGATAACTTAATACTACTTTTAACCGTTTAAAAATTTCTTACACTACATTTCTTTTTTCTCACCAACACAAATAAATTTTTAATTTTGCACAGCATTGGTTTAAAGCTTTTTTGTACAGATGAGCACAAAGGCAAAAACACTACATTATGTACATATTGTTACGAAAAAGAATACAACACTGTATTGAGGGATTTAGGTATATTTTATGTCTTCCTGTCAATTTGGCAGCACTGCCAAATCGACCACCTTTCCGTTACATTTAAGTTAACGCATATGAAAATAGAAGATGGTCGATATTTCCCGAACCCTCCAAACTGTAGGCAATTAGTTATCGTTTGGCTGTCAATAAACAAAGTTGTGTTAAAGCGGAAATAAGAGTGTTGTATAAACGAATACTAAGTGTTGTATTAAGGCAAACAGTATAAAAGTTATAGTGAAGTAAATATAGAAACTGTAAAACAATAAAAATAGCGGTGTTTATTTTATTTTAACGCAGGGATGAGCAACACGCGGCTCGTTTAACATGTCATAAATCATCATAAACCATTTTTAAAATTTGGTTTATTCTATTTACTTTCTCCCATCAATATTTTCCAGCTTAGACGGTAAAAGATATTTTGCAAGAATTTTTATTACTCTTGTTTAAATTTGCATTTCCGTATAAAAAATTTTTTGAATTTTTATTTATTTGTGTCTTTTTAGCTTTCAGCATAAATAAATATTCATGTTAAAAAATAAAATTAAAAAATTTAAAAAAAAATAAATTACGAACAAGAAATTAAAACAAATATCAAGTACATGAACATGTTTACTCTTTCATGTTCTCTACATATCTATACATATGTACACAAAGTTAAATATTATGCAAGAAAACTCATATCGTCTAAATTGAGACTATATTATTATTAAATTAATTACGGAAAACTACCCATAACGCGGTATTTCTACAACACGATTTAAATAAATTCCGTTACAGTTCATCGTGAAACTGTGACTTGTATAACGCGAAATTGAAAAAAAAAATGTTGGCGACACTAATTTGTGCAAACATATTTCTTTTTAATGTAAAACGGGGGATTTCCGTTTTATTCAAACATCAAATACGAACACACCGCCTCTGTGGTTATTTGTGTTTGCTTTTGTCACACAATTAGTCAGACTGGTAAGCTGTTAACTAAAAATTTTTGTATTTCTTGAAAAAGTTAGTGAAATTTTATTGTCGAAAAGGTAATATTAAAGTTTTCTTTACTCAAAATTAAGTTTTTTCCCAAACTTTGTTAACTTAAAATTTTTTTTTTCCACAATAGAATGTCCGAATAGAAAACAAATAAAAATGGACGATTGCGGATGAGCACAGGAATTTCCAAGAAAAGTGGAAGTTTGGTTATTTTTTCACTTTCGCTAAAAACTGTGTCGATTTAAAAGAATATAACATAAAAAGGCATTACGATACAAAACATGAACAACAATACAAAAACCTAACAGGACAACTCCGGATAGATAAGTTTAATCAAATGGAGAAAAACTTCGGAAAACAACAGGATTTTTAAAAATCAAACTGTTTTATCAAATATCGCAGTAAAGGCTAGTTATGTTGTCAGTCAAATACTGGCAAAAAAATGAAACCCTTCGCGGATGGAGAGATGATAAAAGAATGTCTGACTGCTGTCGCAGAAATAGCATTTCCTGAAAAAATAAAAATTACTTCAAACATAAGCTTATCAAGATTCTCCATAGCAAGGAGAATTGAAGACTTGTCTGAGAACATAGCAACAATGCTTTGTGAACGCATTGCAAAATACGAATAATGTTCTTTGGAACTTGATGAAAGTTCCGATATTAGCGATACAGCACAGCTGGCTATATTTATACGTGGTGTTGACGCCAATTTTAATATTACCGAAGAATTGTGTTCACTGATTCCTATGCAAGGAACTACAACCGGCAAAGACTTGTACGATGAACTAAAGTTTGTGTTGGAACATTTTTCAATTTTATTAGAAAAGATTATGGGTGTATCGACAGATGGAGAACGAGCAATGTCAAGTATGGAGGTTGGAGTATCAGGAAGGCTGTTTCAAGACCTTAAGAAGGCCACAGGAAGGGAAATATTCATTAACCTCTGCGTAATTCACCAGGATAATTTGTGTGCGAAAAGATTGAGTATGCCAAATGTCACATTACCAATAATTAAATTAATTAATTTTATTAAGTCACGAGCGTTAAATCACCACCAGTTTAGAGAATTCGTAAAGGATTTAGAAATTGAATATGGCGATGTGGTTTTTAATACCTAAGTACGTTGGCTTAGTAGAGGTGCAATGCTTAAAAGAGTGTACAACTTAAAAAGCGAAATACAATTGTTCTTGGATATGAAGGGATATGACTTCCTTCATTTTGGTAATAGAGAATAGATGTGCGACTTTGGGTTCCTTATCGACATGACCTAGCATCTCAATGATCTTAATATTGAACTTCAAGGCAAAGGACTGTTTATTCATAACTTGTATGACAAAATTCAGGGATTTGAGTGCAAATTAAAATTGTGGAAACAGCATCTTTTTCAGAATAATATGTCTCACTTTCCACATTTCGAAAAAGAAAACGTTACCACTTTTCAAAAATACGCACCATATATAAACATTTTAATCAACGAATTTCAATTACAATTCCAAATGTTCAAAACTGAGAATACAGCGATTCCACTAAAAATGTTTTCCTCATCATTTAATATTGTTATAAATACAGTTCCCAAAGAGTTTCAAATGGAAGTAATTGACATGCAGAATAATACCGATTTAAAAAATGTATTTCTTTCAGTAAACATCGAAAACTTTTATAAATCATATGTGAGCCCTGAGAAATATCCGCTTATGACGAAAAATGCAAAGCAAATGATGTCTCTGTTTGAAAGTACGTATGTTTGCAAACAATTATTTTCAACCATGAAATTCATCACTTGCCTTTTTTGCATTAAAATCTGTGTGTGAAATCTTTATTTCTTTTAAATTTTTTATTTTTTATATTAATGTTTATTATAAATAAAATTTTGTAAATTAAAGAAAGGCCCTCCAAAAAATTTAAATTAGCCCGTTGATTAAATAGGTTGCTCACCCCTGATCTAAACCATATGATTTATTTGTTGTACTTGGAGACTTTAATCTATCTAATATACTATGGGACAGACCTCTTGATGTCAACTACCTGATTCCTCTGGGAATGAATGAATTTATTCAGTGTCTGCTTGCTGGTGGTCTTTTTCAAATTAATTACATCACCAATACATTTGGCAAACTTCTGGAATTAGTCTTTGTTAACCACCCTTCGGATATAAATCTTTTAAATTTGTCTCCTTTTACGTATCCTGAAGATCGTCACCATCCTACTATACAGTTGAATTTTTGTCCATCTACTAACATCGCTCCACTGAAAATACTTAGTAAACGTCGTAAAAAGTTTTTTGCTTTTCTCGGACGAATTACGCAAAATTTAATTCCTTACTATCCAGTGTTGAGTGGCAATCTATATTTCTGGAGATAACTTGGATAGAATAGTATCGAATTTTTATGCTGTTTGGTATCACTGCGTTTCTGAAGCGGTGCCGAAAATTTTGGTTCGGAGTAATAAGGCACCCCCATGGAGTAATGCATTTTTATCGAATAAGCAAAATAAGCTATATATAAAAGATATAAACTGTCTGACTCTCATGCTGATTTTATTAATTACTGTCTCCTAAGATCTGAATATATTACCGCCAACAAATTTGCATACAACAGTTATTTAAGCAGAATGAAAAGAAAAATGAAAATTAACCATAAAGTTTTTTATAACTTTATTAACTCTAGACGCCGTGCTAATGCTTATCCTTACATTATACTTGAAATTTGGTTCTAGCTGTGCTGAGAACTTTTTTGCTACTACGTACTCCAATAAATCATTTGCACTTAACCTTATAATATTGTGTCCACATCGAATATACGTTTTTCTTCAATCGATACTAAAACAGTGTTATCAAACTTTAGACCATTGCAGAATTCATGTTATGCTGGTCCTGACGGAATACCTTACCTTGTCTTTAAAAATTGTTCTGAACTTCTTTGTGGTCCTTTGACTGTAATTTTCAATAAGTCCCTTGAAATGAGATACTTAACTTCAATTTGGAAAAGATCATTCATAATTCCTTTATTCAAAAATGGAAGCAGACTTGAAGTTTCGAATTATCGAGGAATCGCCAAGTGGAATGCAATGCCCAAACTTTTAGAAAAGATTTTAAACGAAAGTGTTAGTCGTCAAGTTACATCCCTTTTATCTTCATGTGAACATGGTTTTCGAAAATCACGATCTACAGCTACTAATATATTGGAACTTACAACTAATATAAATAATGTTTTAATAATTCTAAGCAAACTGATGTTGTCTACACTGATTTTATTAAGGCCTTTGATAAAGTTAACCATGACATTTTACTTTCACGCATGGGGTTTAGCAACAATTCAATTCGCTGGCTTAATTCATATCTTTCTGGCAGAACTCAACAAGTAAAATATAAAAATGCTGTTTCTAAGGTTATTGATGTCCCTTCTGGAGTGCCACAGGGTTTACACTATTTATTAATGACCTACCGTCTGTAATTTGCAGTAAAAATGTTCTTATGTATGCGGATAACGTCAAAATTTGTAACTCGCTTAATAATATTTCTGGTCAATCATCTCTTCAAAAAGACATCGAATATTTTTCTCAACGGTGTGATATTAATTTATTGGCCTTGAATATCAAAAAATGTAAACACATGTCGTTTTATCGTTCACAAAAGTTTGATACTTCTTATCACCTTAAAGGAACAACTCTAGAAATGGTTTCTATTATAAATGATCTTGGAATTTTGTTGGACCATAAACTAACATTCTGTGATCATATTTTTATGATGGTTAATAAAACTAGTGGAGTATTGGGATTTATGAAGCGTTGGTCGAAGGAATATTGTGATCCATACATAACGAAGCAGTTATATACATCTTTGGTTCGACCGATCCTTAAATACGGATCTATTATATGGAATCCTTACTTTCACACTCATTCTAACATTATTGAATCAGTACAGAAACAGTTTCTTTCATTTTGTCTGTTGGATAGAACTCATATGTACTTCCTTCATATGAAAGCAGACTCGCTCTAGTTTAAAAAGCCGGAGAATAATGCTAAGTGTTTCATTTTTATTTAATTTAATACTTGGTGATGTTGATTCCGATTTTCTTCCCGTTAGGCCTTCCCGCTACTATCAGTTAATAAACATTAAATATCACACATCTGTATATGCCAATAATGATTCCTTTCGTCAGGTATGCTTAGAATTTAATAATCTATATCATTTAATTGATTTTTCTGAGAGTAAAGAAATTTTGAAAAGAAAAATAATACTGTATTTAAATTAATTATATTGTATTTGAATTAATAATTTTCACTTTGTAAATTTTATATTTTTCTTAGACTATATAACTTTTGTCCGTAAGAAATTAAATTTCCATAGACCAAATAAATAAATAAATAAAAATTAAAAAGAAATACACAACATTTAATTTTTAATTTTTATTATTTTACAATTATTTATTAGAAAAAAAATAATAAAATTATGAAAATAAGATTTCAATTTTCCACGCCTGTTTATTTTTGTATTTTTATAAACCGCCATCTAACGTTTTTTTTTTTTTCAACTAGTGCTTATTTCGTGAATGGTAACACTTAGCTCATGTCTGATTTGACAGATAATTAGTTTTATCCTTCCGCTGAACGAATATGATTGTGTATACGCTTGAACAACGCTGTGAAATATTGCGACATTACTTTGAAAATCATGAAAAATCAGAATGAAAAAAAGAAAAAAATCATCTTTTCAGTTGAAGCTCATTTTGATCTTGGCGGGTATGTAAACATGCAAAATTGTCGCATTTGGGGCACAGAAAACCCGCACGCATACATTGAAAAGCCTATACACTCAAGACGAGTGACTGTTTGGTGCGGATTTTGATCCAGAGGCATAATTGGGCCATTTTTCTTCGAAAGTGAGCAAGGAGTGGCCGTTACAGTCAATGGCGATCGTTATCGGGCCATGTTGAATGAATTTTTGTTCACAAAAATTGAAGAGGAGGATATTAGCAACATTTGGTTTCAACAAGACGGGGCTACGTGCCACACAGCCGAAACTACACTCGATGTTTTGCGCCCTGTTTTTGAAGATCGCATTATCAGCCGCAGAGCTGATGTCGTTTGGCCACCTCGGAGCTGCGATTTGACACCGTTGGACTATTATTTGTGGGGTGCCGTTAAAGATAAGTGTTACGCCAACAAGCCAGAGACAATTTACACTTTAAAGGGCAATATTCGTGAAGCCATTGGTGAAATACAGCTGCACACAATCGATAATGTGCTTAAAAATTGGACCGATCGTGTAGGCTACTGCATGGCCAGCCGAGGCAGCCATTTGAATGAAATTGTTTTCCATTATTAACCGGAAGGATTGTACTTTCAAATAAAAAAATAGAAAATATTCAATAGTTGTTTATAGCATTTAAAAAAAAAAAAAATATTTGGCGGACCCTATAAAAATACAATTCTGGGGACAAATTACGGCATACGATATCGAGTCGTTTTGAACGAATAAATTCATTTTGGGATTACGGCATTCGATATCGAGTTTACGATCTAGTGTAATATCGTAAACGTTGTTGTATCGTAAGCAAACAAAATATGTTTTATTAATAACAAATTAAAAAATGTATTCTGATTCCGATGAACACAAATAAATAAGAATAAATAATTTTTAACTCATACTCTATTCAATACAACATTTTAATAAATTCATAAAGGTATAAACTCCTATTAACGTTGATAGAGTTCTCTTTGCTTTTGTTTTATACATAATTTACCTCAACATATGCTGCGATTTTTTCTTAAATTTGATGAATTCATTCACAATAAGCATGAAATTTCGATACGATGGTACACTCCATATCGCATGCCGTGATTATACCGTGATTGTTTAGAAAATTTTCTAAAAATTATAAACGCCATACACGACCGCCAAATTTGTATACATATGTATGTATTCTTTGGTTTTTCATCACATATTGTTTTCATACTATTATACATTTGCTTTTTCTTGAGTTTTTGGCATGTTTAATACACAGTCTTATTGTATAAAATGGCCTTTATAAGAACTTCAATTAAAGATAAAATTTTCTTTTATTTTCAATGCATTGCTATATTAAAAGTGCTGAATTCGTGCAAACGAAGTGGTTTTGCTTTTATCTGAAGTTCTTTTAAAAGAAAGTAACCACATAAACGTATTTTTTTAATTTTCTTATAACCGAATTCGATTGTATACCGCTTCTAATCTGTATTGTTGTTGCCTATTGACTTCCATTGAAAGAAAGAAACTCTGACTTGCCCTTTCTCCCACCGAAGGGAAAAGAAAAACAGCATATATATATATATATATATATTTATATATATATATATATATATATATATATATATATATATATATATATATAATATATATATATATATATATATATATATATATATATATATATATATATACATCTATATATATAGATATATATATACATCTATATATATATATATATATATATATATATATATATATATATATTTATATATATATATATATATATATATATATATATATATATATATATATATATCATTTCTGAATCGTATTTACGTGGTCTATTGATACCTGATAAGAAAATACACCAGTAATATTTAAATTTTCAGACTTTCACATACTTCTGGTTAATACAAAATGTTTTAGTAACAAAGGCAAATAGTTTTGGATTTAAAACTATTTTATTTATTGTATTTACAAAATTAATCATCAAAATTCACCAAAAGATTAGAAAAACAAACGAAAAATCCTATTAAACTTAGGAATAATCATATTGTGCATTGAACACAATTTTTTTAATGCGACAAAACATAAGTACTTCTTTAATAAATTAATTAAAAATATTGTTACGTTTTAACCTTTTTAAAACGTTTAAGTTCGTTTTAGTTGCGTTTAAAAGAAAATAAATACCGTTTTTATTTTCTTGTTTTATTTACTAAACAATAACTTTTATACAGTTTACAACAACTTAATATTCATATTGCACCACTTTTATTTCAGCTTTAACACATCTTTATCTTAGGACAGCCAAATGATAACTAACTGACATGTAGGTAAAACAGCCTTTTATACACCTATATGTCTGCATTTTAGAAGGTTCAGGAAATATCGACCATCCTCTGTTTCCATATCCGCTAATTCAAATGATATTCGATGTGGCAGTGCTGCCAACTTGACATATACCAAAATATCACAATGCAGAGTTGTATTTTTTTAATTTTTATTTATTTTATTTTTATATACGCAATCTCACTTCTGACACCAAATGTTACATTTTAACCTTTTTAAAACGTTTGAGTTCGTTTATATTGCGTTAAAAATAAAATAAAACTCTATTTTTTATTTTGGTTGTTTTACAATCTGTTTTTTTTTATTAATTCCACTGTACTTTAATACACCAAATTCGATTTTAAAAACACTTTTTATTTGCGCCTTACACAGACTTTACTTCTTGACAGCCTATTCAAAGCTAACTCACTCACCAGCCGCAATTCGCCGCTTTTATAGTATTTCATCTTAGTTTAGAATGTTCTAATACGGAGATGAAACTTCGATTTTTCGCCGTTAATTCAAATGTTCTAAACAACCAATCTATGCACTTGGCAGCACTCTTAATTAGTGCAGATAATTTTAGAAGTTTTTTAGCCTTGACACAAGCCAATATATTTTTTAGCTAAAAGCTCATAATAAGCTCTGACGTGGTGAATTTTATGTCTTTGGAATTTCATTTTCGTAACAATATTGAAAAATTTAAACAATTGGCTTTTAAACATTTTTTTACTGAATGTAAAAAGTGGTTAAGTACCCGCTTTCCTTTTTTATTTGTTCATCAATATTTTGTTTTTATTTTTATTTTCAATTTTTATGAATCCAACTATTTTATAATCTTATGGTCAAGGTAGCATAATTACTCATCACTTCTTCATCAGAGGGATGATGAATAGATGGAACAACCTCACGCCAAAATTTCGTAGGTTGTGCGCGGATGTAGAGCACGTAGAAACAGTGATACACAGACATACATATGTTTTTTGTTTCTATTTTATTTAAGATTGAACAAATGAACGAAAATTAAAAAAATACACATATTTGTATTTTATTTATAAAAAATTAAAACAAATTGTAAAAATTAAAAATGAAATTAAAATTTCTAGTTTATAAATGGTTTATGACAGTCTGATAAAACTATTTGTTGCTTTTGAATGCGAATTTTTGAAATTCTCTTATAAAGCTGTTTTAATTTATTAAGAATACGGCCATATAACTTTGTATCCTAATTTTGTTTTGTTTGTTTTTATTATAACATTAATTATTAAAAATGGTATCACTTTTGTTCTCTTTTTACAATTTTTTTTTTTTTTTTTTTTTGTGAATACCTGAAAAAATACATTTATAAAAAAATTTATAAAAGGTTTGATTTCTTGACACTCTTAAGGTAGAATTAGCCGAACGTAAATGTAGAAGCCGTAAATGTAGTTGTGTCAGCTGATCCTTATATGAAAAGCTATGGAAGGGCTTTCTTGACCGTAATGTAATGCAACTGTAACATCCCAATCTGTTGAAAACAGAATTTGATGGCAACGTTACGTGACTTTTGTTAAGCAGTGATGGACTGTCTGTATGTGGAATGTTATCGGGGTATTTTTAATCTTTTGTTCTTTGGTACATAAATTTTTTGGTAAATACATAAAATATTAAATATATTTATTGTTTCAAATTAGTTTTTTCTTTTGTAAAATCTAATAAGAGCATATCTCAATTGTACGTGTTTCTTTGTAGCAAAAGTTGTAGGTTATGAATTATATATTATGCACATATATAGTACGTTTATATTAAGGATTGCAAATTAATTGTACGCACCTAAAGCGTAGATAATATAAGTAACATAACACATAATAGATAATATAAATAACAATAAGAATAAAAAATATAAAGGGGTTTATAAGTATAATACATTGTACATATCCATTAATGTATGTATGTGGAAAACCAAAATATTAATCTAATTACATATAAAAGTTATTGTATTATTCTGGTTTTTTGGCCTTTATTATTTTATTATTTCAAATATTAATAACTATTCCAGCCTAAAATATTTTTAAATAAAAATTTCTTTACTTTTTATCGATACTTCGCTACTTCTTTGTGTAGCTTCGACGGAAAATATGTAATTATTTCTATTGTAATAAGTTGCATATAGATGTATATATTTATTGATATAAAAATAAAATAATTTTTATTTAAAAAACCTTAAGCTTCAGAAATTATTCAAATTTAAATACGAAAGTTTAATGTAATGTCTTGGTACCATTTAAACATATATTTATGTATACTTAAATATTTTTTTCTTCTTTATAGCAAAAACACATGACACGGTCTTAAGCATCCTATAAGTGGCAAAACGTTTACATTTACATTTATGATACATTTACGATTTCTATGGTCGGCTGATGAGTCCCTTACAGTACGCTACGTCACATTACGTTCGGCTAACCAGGCCTTTAAATTTTGAAAAGGTTCGTATACTTGCCGGCTGTAATAGTTTAAGTGGCAGCTCAGTTCACAACCAACAGAGCCGTTAAGAAAGTGTCGTGTAAGCGACAGTCGCTGTATACGAACGGCGGTATCTAGCCGCTCATTTCCAACTTGCTTCGGCGTTCTTTTCCTGATAAAATATTTTCAGTTGAATTTACGCTCTGCTGTTTAGTTTTGTGTTTATCTGCGGTGTGTAGTGGGCGCGATTGTAGGCATTCCGGGGTGATATATTTTTTATTTTTCATTGAAAAATTGTTTTTTCTTTCTAAAAGGTGTGTAAAAACTCTGAAATAATAATAAACAGTATTAATTATAACGCAAAATTGCTAATATTTATTTCAAATATAATTGATAAATAAGTGGAAAACGAAAATGTATTTACGTGTACATGTACAATTCATTCTGCAAAAGTATCTAAAAGATTTGGAAACAAAAAACAAATAAACATTGCAATTCCGATTATCGTTTTGTGTTGGATTCATCATCATCAGTATCAATTTTTATTAACGTACATAAGTCTGATTCATCGATAATATATTTAATCGTTTCAAAAAAAAAAAAAAAAAAATTCCTGTATGCTTTTAACCAATTTAAAGAAACGAGTGAAATTTATTTCATAAATTTTATTGTTTGTGCTTGTGCTCAAATATTTTCACCAAACTTTGCCATAATTATTAATTACTTTTAAATAACATACTCTGACTTAGTTTCTCATTTGCTTTGAATTAATTTATTTTTCTTTCGACGCAAACCAACCCGTTCTTTTCATTTTTATACTGTAATTATTTTTGTCGATGTTTTTTTTTCGTTTTTGTGTTTTTGTATCTGTTCAAAAAGAAGAACAAAATTAAATACATATTTCCAAAAGCCACTTGGCATTAAATTTATTTCGGCCAATTTTATTCTTATCTTTTGTTTTGTTTCTTTTTTTCTGTTTTTATTTTATATTTTATTACTTTTGTCACTTTTTCGTTAACGAAATGTTTATGTTGGTGTTTTTGTTGCTATTTTCTAAAAAGAAAAAAGTATATATAAACAACAACATACATATGAATAATAACAACAATAACACAAAGAATGAGTTTATAATTGGAGTATTGGAGAAGAAACAATTGTAATTAAAAAAAAACTAAAAAATCAAAATTGAAAATACCTATTATAGCAATTATTTAACTGTGAGAGTGATCTTCAACAATTTGATCTTTTCTATTTTTGTTTATGAATAATTAAATAACAGCTGTTGCAATAACAATAAATATTCCAACAACACAATCATAATAATGGCAATGTTACAGCGGGAAGTTGGTGTTCCTGATTTTGTTCTTCTGGACCAAATCACATTGGAAAAGTTTATGGAAAACTTAAAAAAAACGGTAAGTTAGATTATGATAAATTTTTTGCAAATTCAAATTCACATTATCTCTACCAATTAAAATATTCCGTCAAATTAATTAAGATACTTATGTTGGTCTAGTTTACTCACAGCCAAGTTTACTATTATTTTTTTATTTATTTTTTATTTTTTGCATAGACAAAAGATAGTACAGTTGAATATCGAAAAAGTTAAGTCGTGTAAAAGTTAAATTCTCGGATAAGTTAACAGTATTTCAGTATCAACGTGATACTCTAAGGGCCAATAAATCACTTGAAGATAAACTCTCTTTTTCGTTTAAATTAAGTAGGTATAAACGAATAAATTTATAAAACATTAACGAAGTTTAAACGCATAAAATTACGCGTTTAAACTAAAGTTTAGATACAATATGTTTTCAACAACTGAATTTCGTTTTTATAAATTTATATTGAAAATTTTTTCATTTCATAAAAAATGAATAAACATAAGTTCATAGTTGTTAAAGATATACTACATAGATTTATTTATTATTTGCCAAACATAAACTGCAACGTAAAAACAGAAAATATGGACGACACATACATAGGTATAAAATTATGGCTAAATTTAAACTCGACTGAATATTTTATAACATAAGTTATGTTTGAATGCGCCATAATGGTTTTTCTTTAGATTTTAGGTTTTCTTTGGCTTAGTGGGAGATTTTTGCTTTGCAATATTTTTAGTTTTCACTCTTTTCGTACTTCCGTTAAGTGTATTCCTAATTTGGTGCTGTTTAAATCGTACCGCGACAATAAATTGTTTTGTATAACCTGGACTGTTGAAAAACACGGCTGTAAAATTACAAGTGGCTGCAATTTGACTGGCGACAAAATTTTTTTTTCTGGTAGATAAATTCGAAGTATTGGGTGACAGTGACATTGTTAGTTTTAGAAAATAATTCCTTCTGTACTATATCGGATAACATTTGCGTATAAAATCGAACTAAAATCTGGCATTCACGTTAAAGAATTGTAATAATAGGCGAAGGCGGATGAAGAGAAAAATATACATTTTAATAAGGGTGTGAAGTTAGCTTCGTAAGTTAAACTTTTTTTTTAACATTTTAGTAATTTTAACAGTCACTGTTATTTAACATGAAAAAGTGTGAAGTTAGCTTCGTAAGTTATATTCTTTTTTCAATAACAGTAGAAATAAAAGAATTTAACATTGCAAAAAAGAATTTAAAAAAAAAAAAATCGTGAATTCCTTGATGGAATGCCTTTCCACCCAAATAGGTCCGATTCCCCCAGAATTTTTTCTTTTACCCGATTTTTCTAATATCTTATGTGTCTATGGCCAAATATGGCCTTTTTCAACGGGGTATATCTCGGTCCACAAGGACTTTTGGGTCATGGGGTAAAAACTCGTGAATTTCTTGATAGAATACCTTCCCACCCAAATAGGTCCGATTCCCCCAGAATTTTATCTTTTACCCGATTTTTCGAATAGTTAATGTGTTTATGGCCAAATATGGCCTTTTTCAACGGGTTATATCTCGGTCCACAAGGACTTCTGGGTCATGGGGTAAAAACTCGTGAATTCCTTGATGGAATACCTTTCCACCCAAATAGGTTCGATTCCCCCAGAATTTTATCTTTTGCCCGATTTTTCGAATAGTTAGTGTGTCTATGGCCAAATATGGCCTTTTTCAACGGGGTATATCTCGGTCCACAAGGACTTTTGGGTCATGGGGTAAAAACTCGTGAATTTCTTGATGGAATACCTTTCCACCCGAATGGGTCCGATTCCCCCAGAATTTTATCTTTTACCCGATTTTTCGAATAGTTAATGTGTCTATGGCCAAATATGGCCTTTTTCAACGGGGTATATCTCGGTCAACAAGGACTTTTGGGTCATGGGGTAAAAACTCGTGAATTTCTTGATGGAATACCTTTCCACCCGAATAGGTCCGATTCCCCCAGAATTTTATCTTTTACCCGATTTTTCGAATAGTTAATGTGTCTATGGCCAAATATGGCCTTTTTCAACGGGTTATATCTCGGTCCACAAGGACTTCTGGGTCATGGGGTAAAAACTCGTGAATTCCTTGATGGAATACCTTTCCACCCAAATAGGTTCGATTTCTCCAGAATTTTATCTTTTGCCCGATTTTTCGAATAGTTAATGTGTCTATGGCCAAATATGGCCTTTTTCAACGGCTATATCTCGGTCCACAAGGACTTTTGGGTCATGGGGTAAAAACTCGTAATTATTTGATGGAACACCTTTCCACCCAAATAGGTCCGATTCCCCCAGAATTTTATCTTTTACCCGATTTTTCGAATAGTTAATGTGTCTATGGCCAAATATGGCCTTTTTCAACGGGCTATATCTCGGTCCACAAGGACTTTTGGGTCATGGGGTAAAAACTCGTGAATTCCTTGATGGAATACCTTTCCACCCAAATAGGTCCGATTCCCCCAGAATTTTATCTTTTGACCGATTTTTTGAATAGTTAATGTGTCTATGGCCAAATATGGTCTTTTACAACGGGGTATATCTCGGTCCCAAGGACTTTTGGGTCATGGGGTAAAAACTCGTGAATTCCTTGATGGAATACCTTTCCACCCAAATAGGTCCGATTCCCCCAGAATTTTATCTTTTACCCGATTTTTCGAATAGTTAATGTGTCTATGGCCAAATATGGCCTTTTTCAACGGGCTATATCTCGGTCCACAAGTACTTCTGGGTCATGGGGTAAAAACTCTTGTATTCCTTGATGGAATACCTTTCCACCCAAATAGGTCCGATTCCCCCAGAATTTTATTTTTTACCTGATTTTTTAAATTTATTTTATATTACTGTATGCTTTTATAAAACTACAATTTGTACAATAACAATAAATATTTTACATTTTCATTAGTAAATATTTTAGAATTTCTTCATTCACATTACTTTTTTAGATTTTAATGTTTTTTAATTATCTTTCAAATTAAAATATAACACCTAAAAAAATTTGGCTTCGTAAAGTTAAATTCTATTTTGCAATGTTAAATTCTTTTATTTCTGCTGTTATTGAAAAAAGAATATAACTTACGAAGCTAACTTCACACTTTTTCATGTTAAATAACAGTGACTGTTAAAATTACTAAAATGTTAAAAAAGAATTTAACTTACGAAGCTAACTTCACACCCTTCATTTTAATTTTTATTGTACACGGCTTCCTGCTTCAAAAATTGTAATAAATAGTTTAATTTTATTTTTTTTATGAGAGGTTACAGTCCGTTGTAAAAGCATCTGTTGTATGGAATACATTTCAGTATTGCCACATTATTAATTCTTAAACTATGTTTAAAATATGGAGCAATGAATTTATGTATTTGAGCTTAAAACAAATATAAATTTCAGTTTAGTTTAAGTAAACCAGCGCTTAAACCTTCACTGACTTATTAGCCCCAAAAAGTTAACCTTTTAGTTAACTTTTCTTAGCGTATATTTTTTTTAACCACAGTTTTTCTGATTATAAATGTGGCAGTTTTTATGATTTTAAAATATTCTCACTGGCAACGCTGAGGGTTAATTTTGTTTGCTGAATTATGATAGGTATACCCCGAACGACATTTTTATTTTGACCTACAAAAAACGTATGATCATCCTCAACAAACAACGTTAGTTTAGTCGTTAGCGTTGAGTTTGTGTGTTATTTATTGTTTATTTAAAAAATGTCAAAAAGATTTTAAAACGGATTGATCAAGGTCTTCAAGGAAAGCGATTGGTGCTAGATTATGGTGTACCTGAAGCAGCCATCTCAGAAATAAAGAAAAAAAAAACAAGTCTTAGAATCTGTATCGGACACATTGTGAAAAAGAAAACATAAGAAAAACACAAGAAAACACTTAACAAGCCGGAATATGCTGACCTTAAGGCAAACTTGTATGGTTCTTGTACCAACGACAGCTCAGTTGTACAGTAACTGGTCCAATTTTAAAATCCAGAGCTAAGAACGAATTCGCCATAATGCATCCTGGAAAGAAATTTAATGTCAGTGCTGGATGGCTAACAAACTTTAAGAGTAGACACGGTATTCGCCAATATAAAATTTGTCAGCAAATCCTTTTAAATGAAACGTCAGGTGTTACATCCTTCATTCATAATTTATGAGCAAAAATTAAAGAAATTAATATCTCCAACTCGTAACATTATAACGCAGATAAATCTGGACTATTGTATTGTTACATTTGTTGCTGCAAGCGAAAAAAAGCACCGGGCCGAAAAATTTTAAAGGAAATAATAACATTTTTATTGTGTGATAACGCAGATGGTACGCACAAGTTAAAATTGTTGGTCGTTGGCAAATCTGCAAACCCACGTTGTTTTAAGGGATTTAAAAACCAATGAGACTATGTAAATTCGAAGAAGTCAAAAATGATCAAAACGAATGAATTTAATTACTAATACAGTAGTAACGCAATTCCTGCACACCACAATAATTAGTTTTTATTATGACAGCTTTTATGCTTCCCGATGTTCTTTCCTGTGGGAAAGATGAAAAGTCCACATAAGACTACAAAATTTGTGCCACTTGGTGTTGCTCAACTAGGATCGAACGCAACCAGAGATCAGTGTGGAGCAAGTCCGTAGGTCGGCTGAGACACTGAAATATATAAGCTGTATCATGTGGGCTCTGTTTGCAGTCTTGTTGTCAGTTGAGAATGCTGATTCATCCTGCCATTGGTTGCGCTAGGATTGTCCTTGTCTGCCTCGGTAGGAGTAGTTCACTGTCTGCAATAGCAGATAGAGGGTGTTGATAGAGACTGTTGCTCCCATAATCGTCGACTGCATTCAACACCGCCTGCTAATGTAACAGTTGCTGAGCGTCAGCAATGACAATCCGGTCCCCAATTGGTGGGATGATATCATGGATGTCATTGCAGTATCACCTGAGGACCTGCTGGATGCGTCGATGAGGAAGGTTCTTCGTAATAATCCCGTGATTAGGAAGACGTGGCAGATGAAAACCTTGTTGTTTTTCATTGCAGCTAAGTCTCCGCATGGAGATGATAAATACTTGTCATCTTGATTATCCTGTGCCGGTTCTCAGGGCGTTGTTCTTTGCACTATGTAAAACCGACCACTTGGTATCGCTTATGAGCGGGATACATGTTCGGCCAGCGTAACTGAGGTGGGAGCAGCCAATTGCCCTGTAGGTACCATCTCAGCTACCTCAGACTGAAATGTCGAGTTCTAACCTCACTTCCTTTGTCCACGAGGTGAAGAGTGGCGTTGAGAACTTGAAGGGTGAAAGTTGGAGTCTACGTTTCTACTTGGTAGCCAAGTAGTGTCTAATTTTGGTACTTGTGTCATCTATATCGCCACTAGGGAGATCGGACGGTTGTTATTCGACCGATTTTAATCGGTTCTTTTAGTTTTGTCGAAAACAGTTTTTTCAAAATCTTCATTTTTCGTATATCGAATAAACCGGTTGATTTAACACGAATAGCCGGTTAATTTAAATAAGTATAATTATACGTTTGTATATTTTTTATTGCAAATATGCTCATCGTTTAACCATTTGTATAAACCTAGTTATTATTTTTGTATATATCACAATATTGAAGGTCTCACAAAGAACGTGAAAACCAAGATAGATCGAAAAAGATATGCAGACTTGAGCAGCAATACGTCTGATTTTTATATATGGAGAGTAATCAACTAGACTCATTGAAAGCGACACACAAAAGTGGGCTTCGAACGGCAGTTATATTAGTATATTGGGCAGTTACTAATAGATTTATTCGAAGTAAAACTTTAAATTTTTGTCATCTTAGGAACCTAAATTATAATTATATATTAAGAGCTGTCTTTAAGTCCTGCATGTTTTTAATTAAGCTTTTTTTACTCGGTGGTCCAATTTATCAAATAAATAATCTGTGGACCTTGTGTCAGGTGACTAATAAGTAGAAAAAAGCTGTTTTATAATGCTTGTTGTATGCCTTGGGTTATTGCCTTATTGGAAGTAACAGCTTCCAAAAAGATCCCAGCCGCCCAGGGATGGGCGTTCCACAGGGTGGAGTTCTGTACCCGATCTTGTTCTACATTTATCTTGCCAAACTTTCAACACCACTGCAGGAAGTTAAGATAGTGAAATATGCGAATGACTGTGCGAACTATGATTGGGTGGGGATTAGGGAGATCTGTTATTCGACTTTTTCAAAAACCGGTTTTCGGTTAATTATTATGCAAATAACCGGTTAACCGGTTCATTTATTTAAATAAAATTGTTTTTAATTTTTAAAGCATAGAGCTAGACCACGTCGTTTTAAAAATAAGCAGTTGCTGACGTAGAGTTTAAAATTAAAGTGGCAATCAATACCAACAATAATTGTAACAAATCTGATAAAAACTATGCCAAAACGGTGTACGGAGGCAATAGAAACAAAGTTTATTACACAAAGTACTGAAAGTTGCTTAAGTTTCGCACAGCTACTGAGGGAGCTAATTTCGTTTTTGTTGTTGTATTACTTGATAGAGAATGGAATTAGAAGTTTCTTATTATAATACAGTAATTCCTTTGGAACTACAACAACAAAATTGTATTTTAAGTGAAAAACAACTCTAATGTATGATATGGCTCTATAAAATCTAAATTAACAATAAAAAATTTTAACACATTTTTTTGGAAAAATATTGTTAATTATGCATAATATTAAATTTCTTTTTTTTTTTCTTTAAATTTAAAGAATACGAGTATGTTATACAAAAGTTAGTATATTTTGTTTAATTTTTCGCATAGATATACATTATATTGTTTTTGACAGTCAAAACCTTATAGTTTTATGTAAAATCCAGTTTACTTTTCTGTGCCATACAGTCGCACATACATATCGTTGCTCTAATATAGTAATGCCCTAACTTGTATTTTTTCGGAATTGAAATAATGAAACAAAATCGCAAATAATGGTTTTACAAGCAGTTGTATAAAAAGCCATAGCTCATTGCAAATTGTAATATAAACACGAAAGTGATGTTTGATTTTCAATTAAAATCTACATTTCAAAAGAATGCTACACCTTCATCATTATAGTTTCTATTATGCTTTTTTCCTTCAACTGTAAAATTGGAATTATTTCACTTATGACCTTTATGTATGTATATATGTTTATATATGTTTATATATTAAATTATGACTGCTAGTGGACGTAGCTTCTAATGCACAAAATTTAAAATTAGTTTTAAATGCATTTCGATTCAAATCTTTCATACAAAATTTTCTTTAAATAATTTTTTAGATAAGCCTAAAAATATAAAATAATTTTTTCTACAAAATGTATTTTTTTTTAAATCCAAAAAAAAAAAAAATTTATATGTCAAATAAAAAAATATACATATACACATACATATTTCCTTTTGGTTTTTATGTGTAGCCACACAAAAAAGTTTTTTCTCTCTATGTGTAAGTAAGAATTTTATAGTGGTTTTACTTCCAAAGTACTGGACCGATTTAAATAAAATTTACATTGTGCACATCTGCTCAGAAAAAAGCTTTAAACCCATATAATCTTTATAGACGTTTCACAAGCGTTCGATTCGATTCGATTAGTTAATCCAAATCAAAATATAGGCGATACAATTTAATTGTCTTATTAATAAAATCTAGAGGACTTAGATTTAAAAAAAGAAAAAATCGCTGTGAATCGTCCACGATTTGTTTATTCTGGACCAGTATACGGAGATCGTTTATTCGACTTTTTTTCAAAAACTGTTATGTCCTTTAGCACATTTTTCCCCCTGTTACTCTTATTGGAGCATATGACTTTCACAAATTTGCGTCTTACCATGTTAGATTATTCAGTTTTAGTTTCTGGATCAGTGTGCGTCTGCCTTGAGAATGCCATTCGAGTAACATTCTGGTAATACTATCGGAAATTTTTCGAATGGTGTGACAGATCCACCCCTATTTTCTTTTCCTTATCTGGTTCAGTAAGGATTCCTCATTAGTCATGTTCCAATATTCTGTGTTACTTATGGTGTTAAACCAGAATATTCCGCATATAAATCTAAGACACCTGTTGATGAATACCTTGATCTCTTACTTGATGTTATTTGATTTAACTCAAGCTTCACTGCTATACAGCCGTTTTAAAACTATTTTGAAGAAATTTTTTACGTTTTCAGAAACAAATGCTGATTTCGGACACACACAAAAATTAGGAATAATAACAGTTAATAAGTCCCCATAATACTTATCAAAACACTGTTGGTTTCAACTGGAGTCACTAAAACTAGACCAACGGTCAAAATACAATAAAATTACACTTAAAAGTGCTCTTAAATAAATTACACTTACAGACTGTCTTGGACATATTGAGTGATGTGGTACATAAACATACATACATACATATATTTATTTTCAGAGATTTTCAAGTTTTTGAGTATTTCGTAATTAATATCTTTTATAATTTGTAGAAAACTGTGTTATTAGTCATGCATTTACTTATTGACCCACATTAATGGAGAATAATTGAGAATAAAATTATAATTACATTTTTAATATTTTATAAATTAACGTCTTGACCAGCGTTGCCAGAAGAAAGAAAATCGTCATTTAGCGAAAGCAAAATCATTGAAAAAAATCATAATTTTACTAAAATTAATATTATTAAAAGAAAAAACCAATTTCTTACCATATAAAATAACATGAACTAAAGTTAAAACAGTTGATTTTTGCTATTTGATTTTCAGTATGAAAAAAGATTCGTGACATGCAAATCCTTGAATTTTATAATCAAAATTCGTTTTGTGTGAGAAATGTGTTTCGTATCTTCAGCGGCGAAGCTCATTTTTAGCTCAACAATCAAAATTGCCGAGTTCGGTGTGAAAGGTGCACTATTTGGTACGATTTGTGGGCTAGCGGCATCATTGGGCTGTAATTCTTTAAAAATGATGAAAATCCCAGGATTTTGTTGACATATGTTTTCAACGAGAAGATGTCTCATGCCCTATTGAAGAGTGAGTTTGGTGAGCAATTTATACCACGTTTTGGAGAAGTCCATTGACAATTTGACCACACCAGACTAGACATTCGTATACAATCAATCCATTCACAATTCCAGTCCTAGAAGACAACATTACAGCTGCCATTGATGAGAATCCGGCAGAAATGCTGGAAAAAGTTTGTCAAAATTGGAGCTGATGGATGGACCACCTTTAAGAAGAAAATCGCATATTTTAATTATCGCCACAAACAAATATTTCATTCACTTCTGGTTTGGCTTTTGAGAATATTCGTCCAACGTTTTAGAAGAAATAGGAAAACTTATTAAATTTTTGACAAATTTTGAAAATAATGGTAATCTAGATCTTTGTCTGCATCTGGTATTTTTGACTCTTTTGACAGAAATCCTTTACAACCCAGGCTATCTAGGGTCTCATCAATTAGGTTAGGATAATTTTGTATTAATTCTGTCGAAGATAGTAATTTTCTATTTATAGTTTTGAAAGGGTTAAAACATGAAAGCTCTTTTTATACAAAATCGTTAATATCTCATCAAAATCAAAATTTCTTCATCTTCAAATTCGTTGATTTTATAGATTTCAGACTGTTTTCATCAAAAGAAGTTTCATTGAAAGTAATTAAATATTTTGTAAAAACATACAGCACTATGTCTGTAAAAATATACATAAGTATTACCTTTACGTACCAAATACTTATACATTTTTATTTTTTAATATATGAATCTTTAAAAATACGTTTTTTAACAATCATCATATGGGCATTTTCACAGAAAATCCACCCTTAAAAGTGTAATGATAAGTATTCAAAATTAATTAAACTAAAAGTTGAAGGCACACGTTAGTTCCGATGACGAGATACTGGGCTGAAAAGTATAGGCCGTATATCTCGGCTCAGAAGGACTTTTGGATCATGGGATAAAATCTGCTGGAATCCTTAATATAATGCCATTCCATTTCTGATTTTTGTGATTTTATATGTGCCTGGTATCAAATATGGCCTTTTTCAAGGCCGTATATCTCGGCTCAGAAAAACTTTCTTTTATCTGATTTATCGAATATTGTATGTGAACTTTTTTAAGTATATAAATTGGCAAATCATTTAATATTAAGAATGTAAAAAAAAAACATATTTCTCTTTTTTGTCCACACCCAACTTTTAGATTTTAATGATGTTTTCTTTCTTTCTTTCTCTGAATCAAAGTAAAATGTAGCATCTTAAATAATTTAGCTTCGTAAAGTAAATTGAAATTTGTACAGTATAAATCAATATTTTCATTTTTGTACTGTACTCCCAAAAAAGAATATAACTTACGAAGCTATTTTCACGCTTTTTCATGTTAAATTAACAGACTCTGTTAAAATTACATAAATGCTAAAAAAAAACAATATTACTTGAGAAGCTATCTTCACACCCTTCAAATTATTCACCCATTTTTTCCCACATTTTTCAAGTTTAGATGCGTTTTTGCTCACCATTTGATACAGGAACCGTACTTCTTATGAATTAATTAAGGAATTATATTAGGTTATGAATTAAATAAGATTTAAGGTTTAGAAATCCGTTAGAAACTGTCTGAGCTGTTTAATTTTTAGTAAAGCAACTTGCGAAAAAATTATGCTATTTTTACAAAATTTTAGATATTTGTTTAAAAATGCAGTTTCGAAATAAACACCAGTTTGCTGAAAATTAACCGTAACTCGTAATTTTGGAGGTGTTTTGAAATTTCATAAACAGATTTTTGTTCTACTCGATTGCACCTATCAGAAAAATAGTATCACTTGCTAGGCGTTTTTTTAATTTTTTTTTGCCAATAAAAAGAGCACCTAACTGCAGATCGAAAAAAATATTGCCTAAGCGTTTTATGTTGACGACTGTTTTTGAGTCGTATGAATTATACACTAGGAAGAGAAATATTGACTTTGTCGGCATTTGCCTACTTGACTTAGTAAGTCGGTATTGTATGAATTGCTATCAATATAACTTGAGAACCACTTCAAAACTGTAATAGTAATACTCTCTAAATTTGGTCCAATATGATTCGTAGACAATACAAGTCAATGAAATCAAATGATCCATACGAGGGTAGAGTAGAAGTTTCTGAATTTGGTCTAAATGGTTTAGTAGTTAATACAAATTATCTATTAAAAAGTGGGCGGAATTCGATAAGTGGGCGCGGCATCTCTCCTACACAGTGATTTATCGTTGTTTATTACTGAAACTTTAAATCAATCAATAATTACTTTGAAACCGTGTACAAAAAATTGTCCCTAAATAGTTGGCCATTACTGTACGTTTGTACATACCTGGGGAAAGCCGGATGGGTAAAGCTAGTAATAAATATATAAATACAATTTTTTAATATTTATCTATTTTTCTTATTTCTTACCTGAAAAATATCAAATGGAAATTTAAGTATGTAACGTCATGTAACGTCACGTCAGGTACTAAGGCTAATAACAGAGAAACGGAGAAAGATTTTTAAATTTCGTAAATTAGAAAATAAATCTTACTAAAAAAAATTTTATATTTACAAAAAGTTTTGCCAAAGTCGCAGAGTTATGCAATTTTGTGATATAAGTCAAACGCAGTTTTTTCCGTTTTTTGTAACGTAACGCCAGATTATACATATTTTTGTATATACTCATACATATCTTTACGCTCGATTATTCCAATTTTTTTTTACTAACTATAATGCTATTTAATTGTTTCTCAAATATAAAAAAATCTTTTTTTCAAATTTGACTTTTTACAATAATATTTATTTTTAACATTTTGCCATACAAATGTAACGTCACGTCAAAATATTTCTTTAATAAAGCTGTTTAAGTTACTTCCTAATGCCCAGAAACAATGATACATTTTCGTGTAGATTAAACACGGGGTACGCAGCAAACAAAAACAATAAACTACAAGTCGATAAGATAAAAAACACACAAAAGTTCGATTTACACTTGAAGCGTAGTTTTCAGATATGTTGTACACATACAACATGGCGCATAAACGGAGTAAAAACGCCATTGTTTTTTATTAGAAGATAATATATTTATATATACTTTTTGATTATCTTTAATGTATTTTGAATTTTTTTAAGGGGATTACACATTTACATCATCTTCCTTAGGATTATTTCATAGTTTTCTCCATTTTATATTATATAGGCGCGCTTTTTGAGACTATCTAGACTATTTCCTTCAGATGTAAACCATGATTTTATGGTTCATCTGGCAGCTCAACCTTTTTCACAAATATTACCAGAAATATTCCCTTCGTCAGCATGAATTTTTATCAATAATAATATCAGATTCTGCCCCAGCATCAGAGTCATCCTAATCAAACTCAAGAATTTGTTGCATTCTTCTTGCTGTTAAACACTTATCGTTTCATAATTGACTAAATGTCCAAAAAAGTAAAGTACTGGAAAAGAATGCAAAAGTAACAAAATTTGCAATAAAAAATATTAATGTGTGTGAAGATAAATTCGAATTTGAAAACCCAAGACACCAACCTTACTTTTTTAACATACACAAATTTTGCGTTAACAGAGTACTGTTAAGAGATTAACAGTAATTACATACAAAATGTAAAATATCGTCAGAGGATAAGTGAATATTTCGGGAAAATATGAAGGTGCTCCCATAAACCACTATATACAAATGTTTGTGCCAAGGGTCCTGTCTAGAGCCCATATAGTGGTATGTCTGGAAAAATCACCGGATTTGAGAAAATCGAATTTTAAAAAATCGCTTTTTTGAAAAATCTGAAATTTCTTGGGAGGATGAGTGGCTATTTCTCTAAAATATGGAAGTGCTCCCCTATACCACTATATACAAATGTTTGTGCCAAGGGTCCTGTCTAGAGCCCATATAGTGGTATGTCTGGAAAAATCACTGGATTTGAGAAAACCGAATTTTAAAAAATCGCCTTTTTGAAAGATCTGAAATTTTTTGGGAGGATGAGTGGCTATTTCTCTAAAATATGGAAGTGCTCCCCTATACCACTGTATACAAATGTTTGTGCCAAGGGTCCTGTCTAGAGCCCATATAGTGGTATGTCTGGAAAAATCACCGGATTTGAGAAAATCGAATTTTAAAAAATCGCCTGTTTGAAAAATCTGAAATTTCTTGGGAGGATGAGTGGCTATTTCTCTAAAATATGGAAGTGCTCCCCTATACCACTATATACAAATGTTTGTTCCAAGGGTCCTGTCTAGAGCCCATATAGTGGTATGTCTGGAAAAATCACCGGATTTGAGAAAATCGAATTTTAAAAAATCGCCTTTTTGAAAAATCTGAAATTTCTTGGGAGGATGAGTGGCTATTTCTCTAAAATATGGAAGTGCTCCCCTATACCACTATATACAAATGTTTGTGCCAAGGGTCCTGTCTAGAGCCCATATAGTGGTATGTCTGGAAATATCACTGGATTTGAGAAAATCGAATTTTAAAAAATCGCCTTTTTGAAAAATCTGAAATTTTTGGGAGGATGAGTGGCTATTTCTCTAAAATATGGAAGTGCTCCCCTATACCACTATATACAAATATTTGTGTCAAGGGTCCTGTCTAGAGCCCATATAGTGGTATGTCTGGAAAAATCACCGGATTTGAGAAAATCGAATTTTAAAAAATCGCCTTTTTGAAAAATCTGAAATTTCTTGGGAGGATGAGTGGCTATTTCTCTAAAATATGGAAGTGCTCCCCTATACCACTATATACACATGTTTGTGCCAAGGGTCCTGTCTAGAGCCCATATAGTGGTATGTCTGGAAAAATCACCGGATTTGAGAAAATCGAATGTTAAAAAATCGCCTTTTTGAAAAATCTGAAATTTCTTGGGAGGATGAGTGGCTATTTCTCCAAAATATGGAAGTGCTCCCCTATACTACTGTATACAAATGTTTGTGCCAAGGGTCCTGTCTAGAGCCCATATAGTGGTATGTCTGGAAAAATCACTGGATTTGAGAAAATCGAATTTTAAAAAATCGCCTTTTTGAAAAATCTGAAATTTCTTGGGAGGATGAGTGGCTATTTCTCTAAAATATGGAAGTGCTCCCCTATACCACTATATAAAAATGTTTGTGCCAAGGGTCCTGTCTAGAGCCCATATAGTGGTATGTCTGGAAAAATCACCGGATTTGAGAAAATCGCCTTTTTGAAAAATCTGAAATTTCTTGGGAGGATGAGTGACTATTTCTCTAAAATATGGAAGTGCTCCCCTATACCACTATATACAAATGTTTGTGCCAAGGGTCCTGTCTAGAGCCCATATAGTGGTATGTCTGGAAAAATCACTGGATTTGAGAAAATCGAATTTTAAAAAATCGCCTTTTTGAAAAATCTGAAATTTCTTGGGAGGATGAGTGGCTATTTCTCTAAAATATGGAAGTGCTCCCCTATACCACTATATACAAATATTTGTGTCAAGGGTCCTGTCTAGAGCCCATATAGTGGTATGTCTGGAAAAATCACCGGATTTGAGAAAATCGAATTTTAAAAAATCGCCTTTTTGAAAAATCTGAAATTTCTTGGGAGGATGAGTGGCTATTTCTCTAAAATATGGAAGTGCTCCCCTATACCACTATATACAAATGTTTGTGCCAAGGGTCCTGTCTAGAGCCCATATAGTGGTATGTCTGGAAAAATCACCGGATTTGAGAAAATCGAATGTTAAAAAATCGCCTTTTTGAAAAATCTGAAATTTCTTGGGAGGATGAGTGGCTATTTCTCCAAAATATGGAAGTGCTCCCCTATACCACTATATACAAATGTTTGTGCCAAGGGTCCTGTCTAGAGCCCATATAGTGGTATGTCTGGAAAAATCACTGGATTTGAGAAAATCGAATTTTAAAAAATCGCCTTTTTGAAAAATCTGAAATTTCTTGGGAGGATGAGTGGCTATTTCTCTAAAATATGGAAGTGCTCCCCTATACCACTATATAAAAATGTTTGTGCCAAGGGTCCTGTCTAGAGCCCATATAGTGGTATGTCTGGAAAAATCACCGGATTTGAGAAAATCGCCTTTTTGAAAAATCTGAAATTTCTTGGGAGGATGAGTGGCTATTTCTCTAAAATATGGAAGTGCTCCCCTATACCACTATATACAAATGTTTGTGCCAAGGGTCCTGTCTAGAGCCCATATAGTGGTATGTCTGGAAAAATCACCGGATTTGAGAAAATCGCCTTTTTGAAAAATCTGAAATTTCTTGGGAGGATGAGTGGCTATTTCTCTAAAATATGGCAGTGCTCCCCTATACCACTATATACAAATGTTTGTGCCAAGGGTCCTGTCTAGAGCCCATATAGTGGTATGTCTGGAAAATTCACCGGATTTGAGAAAATCGAATTTTAAAAAATCGCCTTTTTGAAAAATCGAAATTTCTTGGGAGGATGAGTGGCTATTTCTCTAAAATATGGAAGTGCTCCCCTATACCACTATATACAAATGTTTGTGCCAAGGGTCCTGTCTAGAGCCCATATAGTGGTATGTCTGGAAAAATCACCGGATTTGAGAAAATCGCCTTTTTGAAAAATCAGAAATTTCTTGGGAGGATGAGTGGCTATTTCTCTAAAATATGGAAGTGCTCCCCTATACCACTATATACAAATGTTTGTGCCAAGGGTCCTGTCTAGAGCCCATATAGTGGTATGTCTGGAAAAATCACTGGATTTGAGAAAATCGAATTTTAAAAAATCGCCTTTTTGAAAAATCTGAAATTTCTTGGGAGGATGAGTGGCTATTTCTCTAAAATATGGAAGTGCTCCCCTATACCACTATATACAAATATTTGTGTCAAGGGTCCTGTCTAGAGCCCTAGGTCCTGTCTAGAGCCCATATAGTGGTATGTCTGGAAAAATCACCGGATTTGAGAAAATCGAATTTTAAAAAATCGCCTTTTTGAAAAATCTGAAATTTCTTGGGAGGATGAGTGGCTATTTCTCTAAAATGTGGAAGTGCTCCCCTATACCACTATATACAAATGTTTGTGCCAAGGGTCCTGTCTAGAGCCCATATAGTGGTATGTCTGGAAAAATCACTGGATTTGAGAAAATCGAATTTTAAAAAATCGCCTTTTTGAAAAATCTGAAATTTCTTGGGAGGATGAGTGGCTATTTCTCTAAAATATGGAAGTGCTCCCCTATACCACTATATAAAAATGTTTGTGCCAAGGGTCCTGTCTAGAGCCCATATAGTGGTATGTCTGGAAAAATCACCGGATTTGAGAAAATCGCCTTTTTGAAAAATCTGAAATTTCTTGGGAGGATGAGTGGCTATTTCTCTAAAATATGGAAGTGCTCCCCTATACCACTATATACAAATGTTTGTGCCAAGGGTCCTGTCTAGAGCCCATATAGTGGTATGTCTGGAAAAATCACCGGATTTGAGAAAATCGAATGTTAAAAAATCGCCTTTTTGAAAAATCTGAAATTTCTTGGGAGGATGAGTGGCTATTTCTCCAAAATATGGAAGTGCTCCCCTATACCACTGTATACAAATGTTTGTGCCAAGGGTCCTGTCTAGAGCCCATATAGTGGTATGTCTGGAAAAATCACTGGATTTGAGAAAATCGAATTTTAAAAAATCGCCTTTTTGAAAAATCTGAAATTTCTTGGGAGGATGAGTGGCTATTTCTCTAAAATATGGAAGTGCTCCCCTATACCACTATATAAAAATGTTTGTGCCAAGGGTCCTGTCTAGAGCCCATATAGTGGTATGTCTGGAAAAATCACCGGATTTGAGAAAATCGCCTTTTTGAAAAATCTGAAATTTCTTGGGAGGATGAGTGGCTATTTCTCTAAAATATGGAAGTGCTCCCCTATACCACTATATACAAATGTTTGCGCCAAGGGTCCTGTCTAGAGCCCATATAGTGGTATGTCTGGAAAAATCACTGGATTTGAGAAAATCGAATTTTAAAAAATCGCCTTTTTGAAAAATCTGAAATTTCTTGGGAGGATGAGTGGCTATTTCTCTAAAATATGGAAGTGCTCCCCTATACCACTATATACAAATATTTGTGTCAAGGGTCCTGTCTGGAGCCCATATAGTGGTATGTCTGGAAAAATCACCGGATTTGAGAAAATCGAATTTTAAAAAATCGCCTTTTTGAAAAATCTGAAATTTCTTGGGAGGATGAGTGGCTATTTCTCTAAAATATGGAAGTGCTCCCCTATACCACTATATACAAATGTTTGTGCCAAGGGTCCTGTCTAGAGCCCATATAGTGGTATGTCTGGAAAAATCACCGGATTTGAGAAAATCGAATGTTAAAAAATCGCCTTTTTGAAAAATCTGAAATTTCTTGGGAGGATGAGTGGCTATTTCTCCAAAATATGGAAGTGCTCCCCTATACCACTATATACAAATGTTTGTGCCAAGGGTCCTGTCTAGAGCCCATATAGTGGTATGTCTGGAAAAATCACCGGATTTGAGAAAATCGCCTTTTTGAAAAATCTGAAATTTCTTGGGAGGATGAGTGACTATTTCTCTAAAATATGGAAGTGCTCCCCTATACCACTATATAAAAATGTTTGTGCCAAGGGTCCTGTCTAGAGCCCATATAGTGGTATGTCTGGAAAAATCACCGGATTTGAGAAAATCGCCTTTTTGAAAAATCTGAAATTTCTTGGGAGGATGAGTGGCTATTTCTCTAAAATATGGAAGTGCTCCCCTATACCACTATATACAAATGTTTGTGCCAAGGGTCCTGTCTAGAGCCCATATAGTGGTATGTCTGGAAAAATCACCGGATTTGAGAAAATCGAATTTTAAAAAATCGCCTTTTTGGAAAATCTGAAATTTCTTGGGAGGATGAGTGGCTATTTCTCTAAAATATGGAAGTGCTCCCCTATACCACTATATACAAATGTTTGTGCCAAGGGTCCTGTCTAGAGCCCATATAGTGGCATGTCTGGATTTAAGAAAATCGAATTTTAAAAAATCGCCTTTTTAAAAATCTGAAATTTCTTGGGGGGATGAGTGGCTATTTCTCTAAAATATGGAAGTGCTCCCCTATACCCCTATATACAAATGTTTGTGCCAAGGGTCCTGTCTAGAGCCCATATAGTGGTATGTCTGGAAAAATCACCGGATTTGAGAAAATAGAATTTTAAAAAATCGCCTTTATCGCCATATTTCTCTAAAATATTGAAGTGCTCACAAAATCAATTTTTATTGTGCTAGCTACTGTAAAAATTACCAAAACTACTCCTGTTTTTTTATACTTTAACAAAAGGTAGTTCAAAGAAATAAAACCAGCATGCATACATATGTACGTATGCATGTATTTACGTGGGATTTCCCTTTTTTGACTTTAATGCAATCGAATTTTTTATCACCGCTTAACAAAAGAGTTGAACAACTAAAGGACGTAGTCTGTCGTGGCGTCACGCATAGCACTTGAACCATATACTTTTTCATCTACTATACGAGGATTCTAGTTCAGATCCCAGGCAAGGGGTTTCTTTATATATTTTTTTAATTATTTTTTTGTTTTATTTTTTCGATTTAGTAAGGTTTTAATATACTTATGGTACATACTGTACTGTACTGTAATAAACTCAATGCAGGCAGGGTTTGAATTTCAATGAAAAAAAGGTTTACTTGTAATATTTTTGCATCTAAAGTGCCGAATTCAAACTTAGCCTGAAGCAAAAATATTTATTGTATTAAGCTTATTTATGTATAAAAAAATAATAAAAATTAAAAATAAAATAATAAAAAAAATTTATAAAGAAACACCCTGTCCTGGGATTTGAACTCGAACTCGAACCTTGTATAGTAGCTAAAAATTATTAGTTTCAAGTGCTATGGTTGATGCTACTACACACATGTTTAATACTAATTGTTTAGCTGCTTTGTTAAGCGGTGGTAGAAAATTCGATTGCATTAAAGTCAAGAAAGGGAAATCCCACATAATAACATACATACGTACATATGTATGTATGTTGGTTTTATTTCTTTATACTACATACATATGTACCTTTTGTTAAAGTAAAAAACAAAACATGAGTAGCTTTGGTAATTAGGAATTAAACTAAATTTTTATTTATTGATTTTGTGTGCACTTCCGTATTTTAGAGAAATAATCGCTCGTCCTCCCTAGAAATTTCAGATTTTTCAAAAAGGCGATTTTTTTAAATTCGATTTTCTCAAATCCGGTGATTTTTCCACACATACCACTATATGGGCTCTAGACAGGACCCTTGGCTCAAACATTTGTATGTAGTGGTATAGGGGAGCACTTCCATATTTTAGAGAAATAGCCACTCATCCTCCCAAGAAATTTCAGATTTTTCAAAAAGGCGATTTTTTAAAATTTGATTTTCTCAAATCCGGTGATTTTTCCAGACATACCACTATATGGGCTCTAGACAGGACCCTTGGCACAAACATTGGCATATAGTGGTATAGGGGAGCACTTCCATATTTTAGAGAAATAGCCACTCATCCTCCCAAGAAGTTTCAGATTTTTCAAAAGGCGATTTTTTAAAAATCGATTTTCTCAAATCCGGTGATTTTTCCAGACATACCACTGTATGGGCTCTAGACAGGACCCTTGGCTCAAACATTTGTATGTAGTGGTATAGGGGAGCACTTCCATATTTTAGAGAAATAGCCACTCATCCTCCCAAGAAATTTCAGATTTTTCAAAAAGGCGATTTTTTAAAATTCGATTTTCTCAAATCCGGTGATTTTTCCAGACATACCACTATATGGGCTCTAGACAGGACCCTTGGCACAAACATTTGTATATGGTGGTATAGGGGAGCACTTCCATATTTTAGAGAAATAGCCACTCATCCTCCCGAGAAATTTCAGATTTTTCAAAAAGGCGATTTTTTAAAATTCGATTTTCTCAAATCCAGTGATTTTTCCAGACATACCACTATATGGGCTCTAGACAGGACCCTTGGCACAAACATTTGTATATAGTGGTATAGGGGAGCACTTCCATATTTTAGAGAAATAGCCACTCATCCTCCCAAGAAATTTCAGATTTTTCAAAAAGGCGATTTTTTAAAATTCGATTTTCTCAAAATCCGGTGATTTTTCCAGACATACCACTATATGGGCTCTAGACAGGACCCTTGCCACAAACATTTGTATATAGTGGTATAGGGGAGCACTTCCATATTTTAGAGAAATAGCCACTCATCCTCCCAAGAAATTTCAGATTTTTCAAAAAGGCGATTTTTTAAAATTCGATTTTCTCAAATCCAGTGATTTTTCCAGACATACCACTATATGGGCTCTAGACAGCACCCTTGGCACAAACATTTGTATATAGTGGTATAGGGGAGCACTTCCATATTTTAGAGAAATAGCCACTCATCCTCCCAAGAAATTTCAGATTTTTCAAAAAGGCGATTTTTTAAAATTCGATTTTCTCAAATCCGGTGATTTTTCCAGACATACCACTATATGGGCTCTAGACAGGACCCTTGGCACAAACATTTGTATATGGTGGTATAGGGGAGCACTTCCATATTTTAGAGAAATAGCCACTCATCCTCCCGAGAAATTTCAGATTTTTCAAAAAGGCGATTTTTTAAAATTCGATTTTCTCAAATCCAGTGATTTTTCCAGACATACCACTATATGGGCTCTAGACAGGACCCTTGGCACAAACATTTGTATATAGTGGTATAGGGGAGCACTTCCATATTTTAGAGAGATAGCCACTCATCCTCCCGAGAAATTTCAGATTTTTCAAAAAGGCGATTTTTTAAAATTCGATTTTCTCAAATCCAGTGATTTTTCCAGACATACCACTATATGGGCTCTAGACAGGACCCTTGGCACAAACATTTGTATATAGTGGTATAGGGGAGCACTTCCATATTTTAGAGAAATAGCCACTCATCCTCCCAAGAAATTTCAGATTTTTCAAAAAGGCGATTTTTTAAAATTCGATTTTCTCAAATCCAGTGATTTTTCCAGACATACCACTATATGGGCTCTAGACAGGACCCTTGGCACAAACATTTGTATATAGTGGTATAGGGGAGCACTTCCATATTTTAGAGAAATAGCCACTCATCCTCCTAAAAAATTTCAGATTTTTCAAAAAGGCGATTTTTTAAAATTCGATTTTCTCAAATCCGGTGATTTTTCCAGACATACCACTATATGGGCTCTAGACAGGACCCTTGGCACAAACATTTGTATATAGTGGTATAGGGGAGCACTTCCATATTTTAGAGAAATAGCCACTCATCCTCCCAAGAAATTTCAGATTTTTCAAAAAGGCGATTTTTTAAAATTCGATTTTCTCAAATCCGGTGATTTTTCCAGACATACCACTGTATGGGGTCTAGACAGGACCCATGGCACAAACATTTGTATATAGTGGTATAGGGGAGCACTTCCATATTTTAGAGAAATAGCCACTCATCCTCCCAAGAAATTTCAGATTTTTCAAAAAGGCGATTTTTTAAAATTCGATTTTCTCAAATCCAGTGATTTTTCCAGACATACCACTATATGGGCTCTAGACAGGACCCTTGGCACAAACATTTTGCATATAGTGGTATAGGGGAGCACTTCCATATTTTAGAGAAATAGCCACTCATCCTCCCAAGAAGTTTCAGATTTTTCAAAAAGGCGATTTTTTAAAAATCGATTTTCTCAAATCCGGTGATTTTTCCAGACATACCACTATATGGGCTCTAGACAGGACCCTTGGCTCAAACATTTGTATGTAGTGGTATAGGGGAGCACTTCCATATTTTAGAGAAATAGCCACTCATCCTCCCAAGAAATTTCAGATTTTTCAAAAAGGCGATTTTTTCAAATTCGATTTTCTCAAATCCAGTGATTTTTCCAGACATACCACTATATGGGCTCTAGACAGGACCCTTGGCACAAACATTTGTATATAGTGGTATAGGGGAGCACTTCCATATTTTAGAGAAATAGCCACTCATCCTCCCAAGAAATTTCAGATTTTTCAAAAAGGCGATTTTTTAAAATTCGATTTTCTCAAATCCGGTGATTTTTCCAGACATACCACTATATGGGCTCTAGACAGGACCCTTGGCACAAACATTTGTATATAGTGGTATAGGGGAGCACTTACATATTTTAGAGATATAGCCACTCATCCTCCCAAGAAATTTCAGATTTTTCAAAAAGGCGATTTTTTAAAATTTGATTTTCTCAAATCCGGTGATTTTTCCAGACATACCACTATATGGGATCAAGACAGGACCCTTGGCACAAACATTTGTATATAGTGGTATAGGGGAGTACTTCCATATTTTAGAGAAATAGCCACTCATCCTCCCAAAAAATTTCAGATTTTTCAAAAAGGCGATTTTTTTAAAATTCGATATTCTCAAATCAAGTGATTTTTCCAGACATACCACTATATGGGCTCTAGACAGGACCCTTGGCACAAACATTTGTATATAGTGGTATAGGGGAGCACTTCCATATTTTAGACAAATAGCCACTCATCCTCCCAAGAAATTTCAGATTTTTCAAAAAGGCGATTTTTTAAAATTTGATTTTCTCAAATCCGGTGATTTTTCCAGACATGCCACTATATGGGCTCTAGACAGGACCCTTGGCACAAACATTTGTATATAGTGGTATAGGGGAGCACTTCCATATTTTAGAGAAATAGCCTCTCATCCTCCCAAGAAATTTCAGATTTTTCAAAAAGGCGATTTTTTAAAATTCGATATTCTCAAATCCGGTGATTTTTCCAGACATACCACTATATGGGCTCTAGACAGGACCCTTGGCACAAATATTTGTATATAGTGGTATAGGGGAGCACTTCCATATTTTAGAGAAATAGCCACTCATCCTCCCAAGAAATTTCAGATTTTTCGAAAAGGCGATTTTTTAAAATTCGATTTTCTCAAATCCAGTGATTTTTCCAGACATACCACTATATGGGCTCTAGACAGGACCCTTGGCACAAACATTTGTATATAGTGGTATAGGGGAGCACTTCCATATTTTAGAGAAATAGCCACTCATCCTCCCAAGAAATTTCGATTTTTCAAAAAGGCGATTTTTTAAAATTCGATTTTCTCAAATCCGGTGAATTTTCCAGACATACCACTATATGGGCTCTAGACAGGACCCTTGGCACAAACATTTGTATATAGTGGTATAGGGGAGCACTTCCATATTTTAGAGAAATAGCCACTCATCCTCCCAAGAAATTTCAGATTTTTCAAAAAGGCGATTTTTTAAAATTCGATTTTCTCAAATCCAGTGATTTTTCCAGACATACCACTATATGGGCTTTAGACAGGACCCTTGGCACAAACATTTGTATATAGTGGTATAGGGGAGCACTTCCATATTTTAGAGAAATAGCCACTCATCCTCCCAAGAAATTTCAGATTTTTCAAAAAGGCGATTTTTTAAAATTGGATTTTCTCAAATCAAGTGATTTTTCCAGACATACCACTATATGGGCTCTAGACAGGACCCTTGGCACAAACATTTGTATATAGTGGTTTATGGGAGCACCTTCATATTTTCCCGAAATATTCACTTATCCTCTAACGATATTTTACATTTTGTATGTAATCACTGTTAATCTCTTAACAGTACTCTGTTAACGCAAAATTTGTGTATGTTAAAAAAGTAAGGTTGGTGTCTTGGGTTTTCAAATTCGAATTTATCTTCATACACATAATTTGTTTTCATTTAGTACACTTTCAATTTTTATAACAAATATGTGAATATGATGGAAAAATCAATTTAACAGCAGTTTTACAAAAAATTAAGTTTGGCACGCAATGACACTCAACTCCAAAACCAAAAGAAAGATAATAAAAAATACAAAACAGGAAAAACATTCAGTTTGTAAATCTTTAAATTTATACAACAATAAAATATTTAAAAGGAAAAGCTATGAGATTTTTTTAGCTCATTCGCGTTATGCATTTAAGGTCAAAACTAAAATTTTATTGATGTCTAAATAAAATAATCCATAGTTTTGTATGCACGACAACATGTTAACTGTATTTGTAATATATCTTTGAAATTGCATAAAACATTTTCATAAGTTTGTACGTAAATTTGTAAATATGTATTTGTACAAGCGTATTTTAATACACGAAGTAATTGTTGCCTTAATACTCTTCTTCAGTACACATTTATTAAATTTATGTATGTAGAAAAATGGTATAATTTTATTTTAATAAATATATCCGTGGTCATATGAAGAGTAGCTTAAGTCGACATAAGCTCAAATTGAGTAATTACGCTAGGAGTTTTATATATGTATGTAAGTTATGGCGCTAAAATGTGTTTAATCAATTTTTTAAAATCTTTCTTTTTGCCAATTTTATGTGCTTCTGCTTTTATTTTTAGCTTAAGTTTTTTGAAACGATATTGAATTTGTTAAAGCATTTTATATTCATACAGTTTTTATATAGACAGATGGACGAAAATCACCGTCATTTTGCCTCTGAGATGTTTGAAGGACTACTACGCTTTGAAAATAAGTGAAACACTAAAATTTTTATTTTCCACAAAAACTATAATATATTTTAATTTCAATTAAAACAACTCTTTTTTTATTTTTCTTTTGCTTTATTTACAAAAATAAATATTTGATGTTAATAGTGCATATTTCTTGCGGACAAAAACAGTACTGTCCAAAAGTAAAAATGTTATTGTGTTGGTGAGAAAATAAGAGTTGCTCTGTTAAAGCTGAGTTGAATGGATAATTAGCAGTATTAGTAAAATTTAAGTATTATCGGTTAAAATACTGTGAGTTGAGTAGAGACAAATGTTCTATGAAATGAACAGAACTGGACAAACAAACCGCCGTCAAATAAAGATGTTTGTCATACATACATATTTCATTACATATTGCAAAAGCTTCTGCATCGAATGTACCAGTTTTTTAGTAACATCTGTAACCATTTTTTTCATTCCTCTGGAAGTATTTGTTAAAGCACACTTTACGAAGTAATATGGTGCTCTTGATTTCCGTCGATGCAATAAATTGTCGGTCGAGTTAAGTTCCGATAAATGTGGTGGAGTCTTGGATGTGGGGGATATTGTAATAGATCCACAATGGAACTATTTCTGCCTAAGGTTTGAGTCATTGTCAGGTTGGAAATAGTAGTTGAATTTAATAAGTTTTTGATCACTTTTCTGTACATTTATTTTCCTTTATTGTTCCACTTTGGAGCATAGGGTTTCAACAAGTTTCCATCTTACTCCATTTTGACAATAACGTTTAATTTCCTTCCATGAGTTGTTGTTATTTGAAAGCTTTTGCAACATAGTTTGGTGCCACGTATTTTTTGGACGACCTCTGCTGCGACTGCCTTGGTGGTTTCACTCCAGCTCTTTTCAGCTTTTGCTTATCTGCGGTTTTCTTAAAGTGTGTCCTATCCATCTCCATTTTCTCCTTGATATATGGCGCATTATGGGCTTTTCATTGTTCAGAATCCAAAGATCAGTATTTCTGAACATTATCTTTAAGAATTTTAAGATAAAATGTTACTTCTTCAACTTCTTCGATAAACACGATCTCGCAGAAACTAACCGCCAGCATTCACCACTATACCATGATTCCAGCAACAGTTGTTTAAATATACTCCTGTAGAAGCATCACCTTCCTAATCTGCGTGTTTTCTACAAACTCTGGCATTATATCCGGAAGTACTTAGAGCCCTGCTCACAGTACGAGGAGACCAACCGTACCTGTGCTTTCTTTAGAAGTTTTTGGCTTTTTCTAAATCATGTTTATTATTTAACGCATTTCGCAAACAAATATTGCAACCGGCTGTCCAGTTCTTGGTTGATACACACACCTTGGGTCTTCTTTAACGCTATTTATTATGTCAGTAATGGTAGTATGTGGCCGATTTACTGATAATATTTCCCGAATAGATTTACTTGGCTTTTTCGTATTTAAAATAATGTTTTGTTCTTCAATTGTCGTTTCTTTACTTCTTGAACTCATTTAATATACACTCGGCGTTAAAAAAATCTTTAAAATTAGTACTGTTATTCAATTTTGACAGATCAATATCAAAGTCACCACACTACACGAATTCATTGATAATAATATTAAGAGTTGCAAAATGGCTTTAATTGGGGCAAATACTTATGTTAGAAAACAAGTTGTGTTGCAATGACGGTGACTTGTCCACAGGTATATTAAGTAAAACTATGTTAAAATACATTGTAGTTTTTGTTGAAAATACAAAGTTTTGTGTGTCAATAATTTTCATGACGTGGCATCTCCTCCAACAATCTAGAGACAAAATGACGGTTACTTTTGTTCATCTGTATATAATCAACATATTTTTGCTATATAACCTAAATTGACTTAAATTGGCTTAATAATTTTACTGTATTATTATTATTATTATTATTATTATTATTATTATTATTATTATTATTATTATTATTATTATTATTATTATTATTATTATTATTATTATTATTATTATTATTATTATTATTATTATTATTATTATTATTATTATTATTATTATTATTATTATTATTATTATTATTATTATTATTATTATTATTATTATTATTATTATTATTATTATTATTATTATTATTATTATTATTATTATTATTATTATTATTATTATTATTATTATTATTATTATTATTATTATTATTATTATTATTATTATTATTATTATTATTATTATTATTATTATTATTATTATTATTATTATTATTATTATTATTATTATTATTATTATTATTATTATTATTATTATTATTATTATTATTATTATTATTATTATTATTATTATTATTATTATTATTATTATTATTATTATTATTATTATTATTATTATTATTATTATTATTATTATTATTATTATTATTATTATTATTATTATTATTATTATTATTATTATTATTATTATTATTATTATTATTATTATTATTATTATTATTATTATTATTATTATTATTATTATTATTATTATTATTATTATTATTATTATTATTATTATTATTATTATTATTATTATTATTATTATTATTATTATTATTATTATTATTATTATTATTATTATTATTATTATTATTATTATTATTATTATTATTATTATTATTATTATTATTATTATTATTATTATTATTATTATTATTATTATTATTATTATTATTATTATTATTATTATTATTATTATTATTATTATTATTATTATTATTATTATTATTATTATTATTATTATTATTATTATTATTATTATTATTATTATTATTATTATTATTATTATTATTATTATTATTATTATTATTATTATTATTATTATTATTATTATTATTATTATTATTATTATTATTATTATTATTATTATTATTATTATTATTATTATTATTATTATTATTATTATTATTATTATTATTATTATTATTATTATTATTATTATTATTATTATTATTATTATTATTATTATTATTATTATTATTATTATTATTATTATTATTATTATTATTATTATTATTATTATTATTATTATTATTATTATTATTATTATTATTATTATTATTATTATTATTATTATTATTATTATTATTATTATTATTATTATTATTATTATTATTATTATTATTATTATTATTATTATTATTATTATTATTATTATTATTATTATTATTATTATTATTATTATTATTATTATTATTATTATTATTATTATTATTATTATTATTATTATTATTATTATTATTATTATTATTATTATTATTATTATTATTATTATTATTATTATTATTATTATTATTATTATTATTATTATTATTATTATTATTATTATTATTATTATTATTATTATTATTATTATTATTATTATTATTATTATTATTATTATTATTATTATTATTATTATTATTATTATTATTATTATTATTATTATTATTATTATTATTATTATTATTATTATTATTATTATTATTATTATTATTATTATTATTATTATTATTATTATTATTATTATTATTATTATTATTATTATTATTATTATTATTATTATTATTATTATTATTATTATTATTATTATTATTATTATTATTATTATTATTATTATTATTATTATTATTATTATTATTATTATTATTATTATTATTATTATTATTATTATTATTATTATTATTATTATTATTATTATTATTATTATTATTATTATTATTATTATTATTATTATTATTATTATTATTATTATTATTATTATTATTATTATTATTATTATTATTATTATTATTATTATTATTATTATTATTATTATTATTATTATTATTATTATTATTATTATTATTATTATTATTATTATTATTATTATTATTATTATTATTATTATTATTATTATTATTATTATTATTATTATTATTATTATTATTATTATTATTATTATTATTATTATTATTATTATTATTATTATTATTATTATTATTATTATTATTATTATTATTATTATTATTATTATTATTATTATTATTATTATTATTATTATTATTATTATTATTATTATTATTATTATTATTATTATTATTATTATTATTATTATTATTATTATTATTATTATTATTATTATTATTATTATTATTATTATTATTATTATTATTATTATTATTATTATTATTATTATTATTATTATTATTATTATTATTATTATTATTATTATTATTATTATTATTATTATTATTATTATTATTATTATTATTATTATTATTATTATTATTATTATTATTATTATTATTATTATTATTATTATTATTATTATTATTATTATTATTATTATTATTATTATTATTATTATTATTATTATTATTATTATTATTATTATTATTATTATTATTATTATTATTATTATTATTATTATTATTATTATTATTATTATTATTATTATTATTATTATTATTATTATTATTATTATTATTATTATTATTATTATTATTATTATTATTATTATTATTATTATTATTATTATTATTATTATTATTATTATTATTATTATTATTATTATTATTATTATTATTATTATTATTATTATTATTATTATTATTATTATTATTATTATTATTATTATTATTATTATTATTATTATTATTATTATTATTATTATTATTATTATTATTATTATTATTATTATTATTATTATTATTATTATTATTATTATTATTATTATTATTATTATTATTATTATTATTATTATTATTATTATTATTATTATTATTATTATTATTATTATTATTATTATTATTATTATTATTATTATTATTATTATTATTATTATTATTATTATTATTATTATTATTATTATTATTATTATTATTATTATTATTATTATTATTATTATTATTATTATTATTATTATTATTATTATTATTATTATTATTATTATTATTATTATTATTATTATTATTATTATTATTATTATTATTATTATTATTATTATTATTATTATTATTATTATTATTATTATTATTATTATTATTATTATTATTATTATTATTATTATTATTATTATTATTATTATTATTATTATTATTATTATTATTATTATTATTATTATTATTATTTATTATTATTATTATTATTATTATTATTATTATTATTATTATTATTATTATTATTATTATTATTATTATTATTATTATTATTATTATTATTATTATTATTATTATTATTATTATTATTATTATTATTATTATTATTATTATTATTATTATTATTATTATTATTATTATTATTATTATTATTATTATTATTATTATTATTATTATTATTATTATTATTATTATTATTATTATTATTATTATTATTATTATTATTATTATTATTATTATTATTATTATTATTATTATTATTATTATTATTATTATTATTATTATTATTATTATTATTATTATTATTATTATTATTATTATTATTATTATTATTATTATTATTATTATTATTATTATTATTATTATTATTATTATTATTATTATTATTATTATTATTATTATTATTATTATTATTATTATTATTATTATTATTATTATTATTATTATTATTATTATTATTATTATTATTATTATTATTATTATTATTATTATTATTATTATTATTATTATTATTATTATTATTATTATTATTATTATTATTTTTTAATGTCAATACAAAATATCTTAAGGTTTCTTAACACTATGCAATACATAGATATTATTTCAATGAAAGAACTTAAGTATACTTAAGGTTCAGAAAAACGCAAAACTCAGTATCAAAAAATCGTTCAGTTATAAAAGGTGTAAAATGTTTTCTGATAACCAATATATTTTTAAAACTTTTACTTTTTTTTTAATAATGTTTTACAATTTTTTTTGTACAAACACAATTAGGATCAAAATTACAAAAAATTGGGAATATCTCAAAATTTTAAACTTTTAATTTTTTTGTCTCGGTGGAAATACCCATATGGTATACAATATAAAGGCATTTCAACATTTTATTATCGTCAACTTTTTTTACAGGCCAGAACACATTGACTAATTTTTAGTTTAATGTCCAATGAGCCATCTGTAAAATGTCGTCATTACGGATCATTCTCTTTATATATGAAACTTTAACAAGAAAATAATGCTTCAGAAATTACATTTTAATTTGTTTAAATATTTGTCTAAATAATTTCACTGAAAATTAATTTTTTCCACTTCCATTCCAAACGGTCTATTTGTTTTTCACTATATTCTATTTGAATAGATCGCATTATAGTTAGGATTTAGTTGGGGTGACAATGTTTCCACTTATTGTTCATAAATGTTATTTAATATCAACAATGACCAAAGGTAAATATAACTTGACACATATTGTGAATGGTGCCAATCAGTCCAATTCAGAATAACATTTTTTTTTTTTCTTGAAAGACATAATAGTACAAAGGAAAATGAATGAATAAAGCACATGAGAATATAATAAATTCGAAAATAAATAAGAAAACAGAGATAGAAAAAAATGACTTTTGTAGTCATCACATATTTTATGTATATACATACATACATATACATCCATATATATATTTTTCTTTTTTTGAGAAACAAAAATATGTTTTTTTGGTTTAGTATTTAAAAAACATCCATTTCTTTTTTTAAATATGAATATGTATTACAATTTTCAAAGTTAGAAGTTGGTCATCGCGTTTGTTTTGAAAAAGAATTTTAAAACATATTTCATTGAGATATTTATTTAATATTCCGTCTGCAGATACAATTAAACTGTTTTATCATTACACTTGCTTTCATTCTATATACATACATACTATGTGTACATATGTATGTACATATTTTTAAATGTGATTAAAAAAATTTCAAGTTATTTATGCATTGTGACAGTAATAGGTTATTTTATTAACATTTTAGAATTTGTAAAAAAATAACTTTTGAAAACTCAATATATCAATTGAAATATATCAACTGAAATAAATAATTTTTGGTTGGATATTTCTTGGAGGTATAATGTCGCAGTCAAATTTGGTTCACCGCTGCGCTGGTATGGTTGGTTTAAATTTCAAGATATACCCTTGGATTTTCCAGTATATATAAAGAAAATCGAGTGGTTTAGGTATGTGTTGTCAGATAGTCAGTCAGTTTTGAAAGCTTTATCATCTTGTAAGTCTAAGGTTATTAAGAATTGTCTGTCATATCTCAATGAACTTAGTGCAGGCGACAAGATTGCGATATGTTGAGTCCCTGGTCATGGTAGGCACCCTGAATACGTAACAGCAGACTGTTTAGCAAAAAGAGGTTTTTATTGAGCCTGAACCATTACTCTACATCCATGTGGTATACCCCGTAAGAGATCTCGAAAGTTACTATTGCTCAATAAAAGCAAACTTAGAGGACTGACTAGTTATCGGGCATTATGATCTTAGATAACATCAATATATCTTAGGAACACGTACTATGTTAGTGCCCTGCTATTTCGACTCACGGTATACACATATGTATATCGGGTATTTTTTTACAGTTACACAAGTGTAAATCATAATAAAACAAAGAAATATTGGTTATTATCTGTGTCGAAATGGTAGAATAGCTTATGTCAGAATTTGAAGTTTTGAGACATTCCCAATTATGTGTAAATTTTATCTTAGTTGTTTTTTTACACCAAAACTGTAACTTAACATATTGGTAACAACCTTATTAAGCAAATATATAGTTTTTATACAGAGTTTTGCGTTTTACTGAGCCTTAAGTATACATAAGCTCTCATATTTAAAAATTAAGTTTAAAATTATTAAGTTTAAGTCGATTTAAGTTTTATAGTTATAAAATGAATGAAAAATGGAAATAGTAAAAAAAGTTCTATATGCATATAGATGTTCTGACAAATTCAATATCGTTTTAAAAAACTTAAGCTAAAGAGTAAACGCGCATAAATTTGGGAAAACGAAAGATTTTAATAAATTGATTAACTACAATTATGCGCCTATAAAACTCCTAATCCAATAACTTAATCTGCGCTTATATCGACTTAAGCCACTCTTATGTCGATCATTTTTCGAAGACATTTTCGAGTTTATGTGATCGTATCTCGGTAATGTCTCAATTGTCTCTGGTTTACGGCATAACACTTGTCTTTAACGACGCCCCACAAAAAATAGTCCAACGGTGTCAAATCGCAGATTCTTGGCGGCCGACTGACAGCACTAAAGTACACCAAACTGTAATTTGCTCTGGATGGAATGATGTTTCGGCAAAAGCGTGTGGATTATCCCCAATTAAAATCCGACAATTCTACTCAGTTACGTACCCATTCAACCAAAAATGCGCTTCATCGGAGAGCAAAATTTTGAAGTCTATCCATAATGAAATGTCAAACTAAACTAAACAAAAAGCAACTATCAGATGTTCAATCGGTTGTCAAATAAAGCAGTGTTGCAAAGTTATAAACCTCTAAAAAAAACGCCCGTTAGTAATTCCGAAAAGGGTTTTATCTCACCAAACATGGTAACTGACTCTGTTTGAAATCTCAACTTGTTGTCTTTCTGCGTAAGCCCTCTTCAATCAATCTACTGTGTATCTAGGATGCAGTTTTATTTATGTAATTTAAATTTGCACATATTAAAAATATTCTAATAAAATATGTGATACTTTTGTGTCACTTTATCTAGAAAGCTATTAATTGATTAATTTTCCAATCATTGCAATGTATTGTTACGAAAATGAAAATGCTGAAGACAAAAATCACAACATCAGGGACATACAATGAGATTTTAGTTATAAAATTTATTGGCTAAAACGTAACAGTATCTTTTTTTTAGTTTTATGAGGCTATTTTTGAGTGTACTATATACGTCAAATACCTTGTTTTATATCGATTGATAGGATCTTTACCAAGTGGCTTATTTTTACAATTATATAAAGTAAAGATACTGAATTGAAAGGTTTGTAGATGATGAATGTGCCATGTTTTCTTACTTTTTCAGCAACAACGTCAAACAACAATTTGCAGGTGTTTAATAGCCCTTGGATCTATTTAAAGCAAGTTAATTAAAAAGTTCGGCTTCGGGTTCGATTCAGGATTCAAGTTGGATTAAAAACTTAAAAAAGTACAATGTTTTATTAGTATGAAATTTTATTATTTTTAAAAGTAATTTTCGTTTAATTTTTAATTAATATACAGTGGTCTACATAATTCTACGTACGGCCACAATTTTTGCCCTTTGATAAATATAAAAGCATTAAATAAAAAATTATGATACAGTTTTATTTCAAATCCACTTTTATTGATATAAAAAAATAAAAAAAAAATCATTGAATATTAACTGGATAGTATCGTGATTTATTCAATCTTATCGTGAATAGAAGGCGAACGAAATTTTCACGTAAATTTTTTCACATGAGTAAACAAAGAGTGAACAATTTCAAATTCCCGATCAGAATTTGGTGATAAGGGAACAGATTTCACGTACAATTTTTTTCACTATAAGGCCCATTATTGGTAATTTTCTTTTAGTTTTGAAGGATTGATTGAATAGTTTTTAGTTGTGATTTGGGTTGTATTAGTAAATATATAATAAAAAAATTTGTCTTGCCAGGAATTTCCAATTGATATTAGTAATTTAGTGGTAATATCAAATCAGTTAAATTTAAGTAAATCACAGTTCAGACAATATTTAAAGCCAAAATTCTAAAACAGAAGCTTCAAGAAGAATGTCAAAATATATCTTAATTAGAATTAGAAAATTTGGATAATTTAATGCCCAAACTATTACAGTTACAGATGTCCGTGATGAACCAACCAAATACTAATTTTATTTATTAGTACCAATTTGTTTACGATAAGTTTTTATGCTAATAGACCGGTCGTAAACTTTTATCAAAGCTTTTGATTCGTTTTTCTTGAGTATTTATTTTATTTTATTTATTTAAATTAGAACAATTACAAATTATATCATAATTATTACGAACAGTGCAACTAATGCCCATAGTACACTACGCACTAGGGGAAAATGGGTAACAATTTTCTTGAGCATATTTTTAAGTTGATATTGAAAAAAATGTTTGGTGTGTATCAATAAAAATAGATTTAAAACAAAACTGTATCACTACTTTTTTATGAAATGATTTTAAACTCATAAAATGGCAAAAATTATGGCCGTACAAAGACTTTGTCGGCCACTGTATTTTTAAGCTTTTTGACGAAAAAATAAATTTCAAGTCCGGAAAGGTACTCGTAGGTAGCAGGAATTGCGAATATGATTTGAGCCGTTTGACGCAATAATGGCGTTCCCGTTTTATGTTGCTCCCAAACTAGTAGAATATTTTTATCTTTTTCTATTTTTGAACATTTTTTGTATATTGCAATTTCATTTTTAAATAGCGGTGACATTTACATTCGAAGAAGTTCATTTACAAAATCTATCATACCAAAGGAATGAATGAAATGTGGGAGCGTATAATATCTTTTTAGTATTTGGAAACCTTTTTATTGCTTGCAATCGCAACTTGAAGATGTCGTGGTACACTTTCAAACAAGGTTCTGCAAACTTCGAGTACAATATAGTGCTATTATTCTGGTACGACTTCGTTCAGGACGAAAATTCGTTTTGACCTTCGTTTTGTTACTCCCTCTTTTAATTTTGCCCAAAAATTATCGATAACATTTAAGTCTCGAGACTGGTGAGAAGTGTCCATTGCTTTTGCTTATGCTTAGAGTCCTTGTTCTGGTAGAATACGAAGTCGTTTTTAGCTTTAAGATTTTTGGCACTTTCCTTAACTGTTTGTTTTAGAATATTAACATAATACTTTGCATTCATGAATCCGTTTACAAAATGAATTTTGCCAATCTTAAATGCAGGCATACACCGCCATATCATAAGAACAAGGCTGCTGAATATATTAAATTTAAATGATACAAGCTTAGGCTATTAAAACAACTTTTAAACGTGCCGCTGTGATATGGTGTGTATTACACCCACCTTCCAACCAAGAGGTTCTCGGTTCAATCCCAGACCAGATTATCTGACTATTTTAAGCAGCGATATCACCTATTAAAATTGTTAGCGATAGGCAATGAATATTTACGCTATGAAAAACTGATTTAGAATATTTATTTGCAGTTACGTCCTTTTGCATTTAAGGTGATAATATTATGTACCCATAATACCATACAACAAAAACAGTTGATTAGCGCTTAAAAAATACAGAAGAATAAAGTATGAAATCATGTTAAATTTTTGTACGTCACTGTTTGTCTTGTAATAAACATTATTTTCTTTTTTTTATTAAAAAAAATTTTTTTTCGTTGTTTGTATTTGCATATTATATCATACTAGTATTAATATGATCATAAGCAAACGAAACTCATACATACATATGTCGTATTTGCAAAGAATATTTATTGTCTTTTCTACAAAATCATGATTCATAATCAACGAACGCAAAGAACGAGCACAAATTAAATGCATTATTGATATGTATAAAGTTCTATGCATATTATGACAAAAAAACCGGCTGTTTCATAAACACCATCTTATAATTATTTCACCATGATGTGTGCTGATTTGAAATATATGTATGTACGCATGGTATATACATATATTCATATTTAGTTATGACTAAAAACAGGCATATACATTAGGGAGATCGATTATTTGACTTTTCAAAAACCGGTTTTGGAACAATTCGCAAAGTAGCAATTTAAAAAAAATCGGTTTCGGCTAATAATTATTCAAATTACCGGTTAACCGGTTTTTTTATTTAAATAAAATTGTTCTTAATTCTTTCTTGTTCAGAGCTGGACCACGTCTTTTTAAAAATAGGCAGAAGCTATCGGAGAGTTTAAAATTAAAGTGGCAATCAATACTAACAATAATTCTAAAAATCTCATAAAAACTATGAAAAAACGGTGTGCGGAGGACATAAAAAACAAAGCTTATTACACAAAGTACTGAAAGTTACTTAAGTTTCGAACATCTACTGAAGGAGCTAATTTCGTTTTTGTTGTTGTATTACTTGGTACAGAATGGGATTAAAAGTTTGTTATTATAGTTATAATTTAGGTGCCTAAGTTAACAAAAATTAAATGTTTTACTTTGAATAAGTCTATTAGTAATATACAAGTCCTTGATTGCCTCGACAAGAAAAGTTGCTTCAGTTTCGAACAGCACTAACTAATATATCTGCCGTTCGGTGCCGGCTTTTTTGGGTCGCTTTCTACGAGTCTAGTTGATTATTTTCCATATATAAAAATCAATATATGTTTACAGAAAATGAGAGAAAAAGTGCATATCTTTTTGGATTTACCTTGGTTTCAAGTTCTTTGTGAAAAGTTCAAATTCGTTAAAATTTGTCATATGTATATACAAAAATAATAACTAAATTTATGCAAATAGTTAAACCATGTGCATACTTGCAATAAAAAAATATATAAACGTATAAAAATTATACTAAGTTAAATTAACCGGTTATTCGTGTTATATCAATTGGTTAATTTGGTATTCGAAAAATGAAGATTTTGAAAAAACGGTATTCGACGAAACCAAAAAAACCGGTTCAAACCGGTCGAATAATGACCGACCGATCTCCCTAATATATATATGTATGTAAATGGATGTATAAATACTCGTAGAAAATAAAATTTTATATTGTCTGCCTAAAATAAATTCACTTCGAAATAAACCGACTGATGACGTCACTCTAAATATCTAATGGGTAAGAAAAGATTTTGAGGAAAAATTAAATAAATATATCAAGTACAAAACAAAAATAAATATCAAATATTAGGCGTGCAAAAAAAAATGTGTTAGCAATTTAATGTAAACGCTTAGCATTAAAACAAACTTGCCATAAAATATGAAGAATTTTTTTTAAATTAATAAAGCTCTGTTAAGGCAATTGCAAGATCTAACAGAAAAGTATACAGAAAATGTCTTACAACTGTGTGAACTTTTTGTCTTTCAATATTGTCGGAGAAAACATTGTCATGACATATTTAGTTAATAATAACTTTTTTGTTAAATATTAAGAAGTATGCAGAATTCTGATTCGTACAAAATAAGGGCACAGGAGCAAAATGTTTATTGCTTTTTCAATGCTAAGTTATAGGAAATTCAAAGTTTAAAAAAGCTCTCCTGAAAAATTTTGTTTTTTGACACTATTGTAGTAAATGAGCGATATATATATTTTATGTTTACAGTTTTGAGCTGTTAAAGTTTTGTGCCAGAACTGCCAAAAGGACGTAAGCGACAAAAAACAAATTTTACAGGAAAAGGTTTTTTTTCAATATTTTTGATCCTAATAGTACTCGATCAATCGTATCTTAATAATTATTATTAATAATTATTATTAATCGAGTACTATGATATATATCAAAAACGAAAATCGATAATCATGACGTTTACGTCTTTTTGGTGGTTATGGCTCGGTTTGGCTTCATAGCTTTTTTACATATTTAAAATTCAAATTGTTCCACTTTAAAAAAGTTATTTAAAAATACAATTGCCAGATTTGAAATTAAAAAGAAATCAGTGCATGATAGAAAAGAATCACTACATTGATAAGAAAAATAGTACGCTTCTAATTAAATATGTAAATTTATATTTCTCCAGTCCCAAAATTATTTCAGGAATTTTACTAGCACAGTTTCATTAGGGACCTCTTGGACCACTCTCCCCATATAGTGTGATATTCCGGCCATCTCTAGTTTTTCCACAATAACCACTCATCCTCTCCAGTCAAAACGCGTTAAAATAGAAATTTTTCAAATTTAAATTTCTCCAGTCCCAAAATTATTTCAGGAATACCCCTAGCACAGTTTCATTAGGGATACCTTGGACCACTCTCCCCATATAGTGTGATATTCCGGCCATCTCTAGTTTTCCCACAATAACCACTCATCCTCTCCAGTCAAAATGCAATTTTTTAAATTTAAATTTCTCCAGTCCCAAAATTATTTCAGGAATACCACTAGCACGGTTTCGTTAGGGATACCTTGGACCACTCTCCCCATATAGTGTGGTATTCCGGCCATCTCTGAGTTTCCCATGGAATGGAGATAACCAATGAACCACAGAGAAAAATAATTTTAAAAAATTCATTTTCTTAAATACATTTTCTGCTATTCCACAATTTTTACAGTTTTCGCTCTAAAGCTGATCTACAAAAGTAGGTCTGGAGCACCATTCCAACAAGGATGTGCTATTCCTCCATATTCCAGGCATATATATTTTGGCAATAAATTCTTTTACTTTAATTTATAGTTACTGTTAAAGCGTTAACAGTGCTCTGTTAACGTAAAAAATGGCTGAGCTAAAAAACCTGGTTTGTGTCTTTGCTAGTTAAATTTAAATTTATCTTCACACACATGAAAAATGTTTGTATTCATACACCATTAAAAATTTATTTACTCGAATTTCGTTAATAAAGTTTTGAATAAATAAAAAAGTTATTGAAATATTTAATTTATTAAAAAATAATTCTTTTGACAAAATTTTATTTGAAAATATGCAAGAAAAGGGATTTTGCATACTGTATATCCAGCTGACTTTATGCTAGGGTTTCCCAGTTGATATTTAATGGAGCTGTGTTTCATTTTCATGGTATACGAACCAACTTTAAACTACAATGTTTATGGTTGAATTTTAGTATAGGTTGACACACATGTAGTATCCTATGCTAGTATAGTATACAAATCCTATCTGTCAGGGCTATTTAACTCCATTTATACCTTGCACAAATGTATAAGCATTTACATACATACACACATACATCTAGAATACATTGCACATTTTTAATGCAGTTGTGCGTTCATAAGTAAATATGTATGTATATAAGTCGAGCAATCACATAAACAGGTTTATTTTGTTCTATTTATTAATAAATAAAATCGAAAATATAGGACAAAACAAATCACAAACAAAAAAAAAAAGAACACAACAATGAAATAATTTCATAACAAATAACAAATGGTAGAAAGTGAAATTAAAAACAATCGAATACAATTAAGTCGTTCATGTTCGACTATGAGATATCCTACATTACATTTATTTTATAAAAGATATAAATAAAGCCAATAATGATAAGCTGATTGAATCGCTACAGTGATTAAGATTTCGAATGTTTGAATTTCAAATGATTCTTGCCGAATTTTAAGAAGTTTAAATTGTTTTCGAAAAATGAATAAATAAATAACTTTATTTTAAAGTCATTTAATTTCCGTAGTGTTTAAGTTTTTCATTCGATTATATCACTAGCTTACAGCTTAATACTTGCATAGCGCTATTAATCTAGGCTAACTAGGCAAAAATTAGTTAACAAGTTGTTGGACGCCATACACTATACGAAATAAATAAAGTGTACTACACTTAAAATATTTTTTAATCATATGGTTGTATTCCAGAAACTGCCGCTTGGTTTGTATGTGAAGCGTTGTGAAGGGTGGAGAACGGGAAAGAAGCAGAAATGGTGCATTGATCCGAATTACCGAGAGGTGCAAGGACCTCAACTACATACTTTTCAGGGTGTGTAGTAAGGAAAAGGTCAAGGGTGTTATTTTGGTGCCCATCTACACACGATATGTGAGTAGGTTCATTCACTAATCGCGCAAGGTGGTTGTGCGCGGCAAATAGCTCTACGTATTCTGGAGTTGTGCGGCCTGAATGGCGTTGCCAAGACGAATTATGAACATTGAAATCACCAGCAACAACAACTTCACTGTTCGGGTAATTCGCAAGGATACTCGATATGGAATCGGAAAGAGAGTCAAAGCCAGGTATGGAAACCACTCTTCACGCGTTTGGGTTTCTATACAGGAACCCGATATGCAAAAGATGTGCCCTGATTTTGAATTTAACCCAAAGACAGTTAAACTCTGCACCAAGTGGTTGCTGGCACTGGTACACAACTTCATCGCGAATGTACATTGCAAGACCCCTGTAAAAATTAAAAAGGGATAGAAGGTGATACCCGAGGATATGAAAATCTTGTGGATCAGCATTTTTCCAAACCTGGGTCTCACATAAGGCGAAAACAACCGGCCCATAGAGACAAATGTGCGCATATACGGAGAAAAAGTTCGCCCGTAGCCCGCGCACATTGCAGAAATCAATCCTAAAATGTCTTGCCATTATGTAAATTGAACAAGGAAAATACAAAAATGCAATAAATAAGAAACCATAAGCAAATAAAAAATTGAACAACCGTTCTTCAGATGCGGACGACGAGGAAGTGGGATGCTACTGAATAATCTAACAGCAACCCCTCCAAGCGGTTCGCACCTAAAGGCTTAGTAGGGAAAAACAAAAACACCGATGGTGGGATATAACAGTCCCTTTTCTCAAATTTTCCACTTCGAACAGTCCAACGCATATTGGCCCCCATATTTCAATACTCTTTATCTTTCACTGCCGTCTTGAAATTTCCATCCATTTAGGAGACAGGTGTGTGGTTAATTTTTCACAATAGTGTTTGTCCCGTTTGTTTCAGTTTATTAACTTTTGTTATTTGTTTAATATTGATATTGTGATATTTTTGTTGTGTTTGTTTTAATGTTGATTTTGTTTTTTTTTCTGTTTTGTCCCAATATTGATATTTTGTTATTTGTTGTTATATATTAATTCGGCACGAGTGCTGGTCACTTTGTTGATGAATTATTTACTATATTGTTGTTGTTCTTAAATTATCTTTTACGAATTGTTTTGTCAAGTGTTGTAATAATTATTGTTTTGTTATTATTATTTTTCCTTTTTTGTGTTTGTTGTCAATAAATTTAAAATCTTAATATTCTGTCAAGTGTTATAATTTAATTTCTTCATTTTATGTTATGATTTTGGTTAATTTTTTTGGGTTCACTTGTTTTGAATGTTATGTAGATTATTATTTGTTTATCTATTTTAGCTTTTTAATTTTCTTTTTCCTGTCTGTAATTTAATAAAATAAAAATAAAAAAAATAAAACGCTGAAACACTGTGGACGAACATCAGAAACACGTATTAACGGCACGAACGTTCTTGAACGAAATAAATATAACGTACAAACTGATATTATCAATATTTTTTAATCGAGCATATAACCTAATATTTTATTGTACCAGCGTTGGATTTAATGACATCAATTAATCGCCTTGGCATAGATTTGACTAAATCTCAAAATCGCTCTAATTATTTCGTATAGTATCTTTATATATATTTCGTATAGTGTACTTTTGAGATATTTATAAAGTTTTAGTTCACGAAAAAAAACTGGTTATGAAGAGTTTTAGTTCTTTTTTATATACATTTTTCTTTATTTCCTTTGTCACACTCTCTCTACCGGCTTTCCATTAGTATATAGAATATTATATTTCAAATGTTTGACTTCATGTATCCTTGGTAAATACAATACTAATCCAATGCTCTATTTGTCCGAAAGATATCTCAAATAAAAACTATAAAATTTCATTCGACCTACACTAGGCAACGATGAAAGTGTAAATTTGTAAAATGATCATATTTTACTGAGAACAAACTATGATTTACAGCAGCGATGCTCGTTAATAATTTTCAGTTTACGAAGTTTTTCGGCTGTTTATTTATTCTCTTCGTGAATATTATAACCAGAATTGCTAAAAGAAAAAAATTCCTACCAAAAATTTTTTTGAAATGTACCAAAATCATCTGAGTTTCTAAGTTGTGACCACGGCAGATCTATTTTCGTTCAGCACACTGCAGAAGCTTCTGCAACTTTGTAGAAATCGATGACAATATCGCAGCTAATATACAGTATTGTTCGAAACTTAAGCAAATTTTTCCCACTAAGTAATAATAGGCCCATATCTTATCTTTAAATAAATTTATAGAAAATATTTCTTTATTTACTACTACACAATGTGTCTATAACCTAACAATAACAACAAAAATTAAATTCCATTTCGTTGGAAGTTATAATAAAATAAAAAGAAAATTAACTTAAAAATTCACTGTTCAAAACCTAAGCAACTTTTAATATTTGGTATGATATCCTTTGTTTCTTACGACCTCAGCGCATTTTTTGGGCATAGATTCAATAAGATTTGATAGAATAGATGTAGGTATAGCTTCCCACTCTGATTTTAGACAGTTCATCAACTGTTTATTTTTAAAACGTCAGGTCCAACTCTCCGTTTTAAAATTCCAAAGAAGTTCTCTATCGGATTCAATTCTGGCGATTGAGGTGGTGGCCAATCCAAAACTTGAACCCCATTAGCTGCTAACCAATCCTTGACCAACTTCGATGAGTGTTTTGGATCATTGTCATGTTGAAATAGCCACTGAAGTGGCATTTCCCACTCAGCATAGTTTAGCATGTGAGTTGCTAAAATGTCTCTGTAAACAAATGGTCCATTTTTGTTTGCATTTCTACAAAGGGACCAACACCACTGGCCGAAAAACAAGTCCAAACCATCACAGAGTACCGAGGATGCAGCCGCTTTCCTTTTGGTCTTCTCACGTGGCCAACTCCATCTGAATTTAGTAAGTTAAATTTAGATTAATCACTAAACAAACCAGTTCTCCATTTAGATATAGTCCAATCCATATGTGCTCTAACAAAATCTAACCTAAAATAACCAAAAAGCTGAGAAAATCAGAGACTACGTTGCAATCAATTAAACAAACCTCTTTTTTAAATGCTTCTTACTCAGTATAGGCTTCTTAGATTCCTTAAGTTCCTTAAGTTTTGCTCCAATAAACGTTTTCTTACTGTGGAAGAACTAATCTGAAGTTCAAGCTCATTCACTATGTCTTTCGACGAAATAAATGGATTTTTTTTAACTAGACGGAAAATTTTCTGGTCTGTTCGCGCAGAAGTTTTCGAAGTCGTCCACCGCTATTGGCTTCCTCTACTTTCCCAGTAGCTTTATTCTTTTTTATAAGTCGGGAAACTATTGATTTATTAATATTCAATTGGTTTGCTATAGAAATCTGGGATTTTCCGTTATTAAAAAGTTCAATAATCTTTAGCTTAAAAGCTGATCCATAACGTTTTCGCGTCATGGTTACTACTTACATAGTACTACTTAAATGCATAAAATCAACCAAAATTATTTTTTTCAATAGCAATCATTAATTTTGTTTTTGTTTTGTAATTTCTTCCAAAGACATAAAATTTATTTTTTGTTATTATTACTAGTATGTAGATATATGTATAATAATAAATAACAGGGAAATTTTTCATTAATCTATTTAAAGAGAACATATACGACCATGAGTATTTACTGGCGATAAGTTGCTTAGGTTTCGAACAATACTGTATATAAAAAATCCGAAAGAAAATTTTTAAGAAATCTGCTGAAATAATGAAATTAGTATCAATTCTCTTCTAACAGGACAACGATCCTGAATATACATTACACATTTCAAAGTAATTTTCTGAAAATATAAAACCAAATATGGTAATGTTTGTTTAAATGGTCAGATTTTAACTCTATTGATAAAATATCATCAGTTCAGGACATTAAAATCTCTTTAAATAGTATAACTAACGGCATAAGCTTTTCAACAAGAATACCTTGAGAACCATTAGACAAGTTGGTCAAAAGTATACCAAAATGACTTTGGGGTATCAGTAAAAAGAAAAGGGGTATACGAAACAAATATTTATGTGATATATAAATATTTAAAACAAATTTTAAAAAATATTTCAAGTGGAATTTATTCTCAACAAAATTATCATACTAGTTACGAATTTATACTTTCAATTGTCGCCTAGTGTATTTTATTTATCTAGAAAATAAAAATGCTTTTTAATCTAGACGTCTGTAATTCTTAATTGTTCATATATTTTCCTGGATTTGAGTAACAATAATAATAAAGTTAACAAAATTCATTCTCACAATGTGACATCACAGACCGTACAGTTTAAATATCAAAAATTTCTACAAAATAAAAGCAGTATTTGATAAATCGTTACTTTAATTAAGAAATGACGTAACTAATATTTTAAAAAATGTGCTGTAATTTTTTTCCTTTAGAGATGGTGTATTTTCGGATATTCTATTAGAATATGACTCAAAAATTTGAGCTTACGTCCTTTCTAAATTAAGATAAGAATATGTAATATTTTTCTTTTTGCATTATATTTGTTTTGCCCAATTTGTTTTGCTTTACACCTTTCCACACCAATAGGTTCGATTCCCCCAGAATTTTATCTTTTACCCGATTTTTGAATAGTTAATGGCCAAATATAGTCTTTTTCAAGGGGTTATATTTCGGTCCACAAGGACTTTTGGGTCATGGGGTAAAAACCTTGATGGAATACCTTTCCACCGTAATAGGTCCGATTGCCTCAAATTTCATCTTTTATCTGATTTTCTTAAATTTACTTTATATTATTGTATGCTTTTATAAAACTATAATTTGTACATTAACAATAATTTACATTTGCTTTTATAAATATTTTAGAATTGCTTATTCAGATTATATGTTTAGATTTTATTTTCTGATTATCTTTCAAATAAAAATATAACACTTAAAAAAAATTAGCTCGTGAAGTTAAATTCTTTTTGCAATGTTAAAATCTTTTATTTCTACTGTTATTAAAAAAGAATATAACTTACGAAGGTAACTTCACATTTTTTCATTTAAATAACAGTGACTGTTAAAATTACAAAAATGTTAAAAAAAGAATTTAACTTACGAAGCTAACTTTACACCCTTAAAAATAAAATAAAAATAATTATTTACCTGCTAAAAGATGAAAGGAATATTAAATCTTTAAAATACGTTTGAAATCTGCTTGAAATAGTTGTTCTCCTCATTGTTTGAGATTTAAGAAATGTAACAAATTTGATTGAAATTGTTTACATCGTTAAAAGAAACGAAAAAAAAATCCTACTGCATTTCCTATATATCTTGTAACACAGATAGAGATACCGATGCTGATGCTTATGCAGAATGATTAAGAACTTAAATAAAGCCAATAAAAAAGGAAACTTTACACACAAAAAACAAAAGAAAAATATAATATAATTTTAAAATGAAGTAAACAAATGTTTTGGAAGACTTTCAACTTCCAATAGTAATAACAAAAAAAGCAACTCAACTCTTTGCCATTAAACATTCTTCAATGGAAGCGCAATTTTTCTCTGTTATGATGATACCAATAATATAGAAAATATTTCCCAAACACTTAAGAGATCTTTGATATTGAGGTTAAACTTTTCAAAATTGTTTTTTAATTTATTTTGGCGTCCATTTACGTTTTTCTGTCTGTTTTTCTTTATTTATGCGATAATTTCCTAGCGATTTTAATCGATTACTTAATCCATATTTATTAGAGTTATTTATTTGTTTGCCAAACCTTCAAGATAATAAATAAAGATATACAAATTTTTAAGGTTGACATTTAGTAAAAGCAAAATTTGTATATAAAACTATAAAGTGTATTTCAATCTTTAAACTTATCAAATTACGATTAGATTGGGTGGACATATTTATAATAAAGTTTTTTTTTTAATATAGAATTTAACGACATTATATAAGTATATATGTTTAGAATTAAGAAAGTTGATAAGACTACAAATAAAATTTAGAAGTGTTCATCTTATGTGTTTTATTATATTTTTTGTAATAGGCTAATACGCGTTATGCTTTATTAACTGCATACTAAGAAATGTACAAAGCCCAAGTCAGAAGACAACAAAATTTTCTGATAAAAATAGAAGGAAATTAAATTTAAATAAAAAATATTTATGCTTTTATGTATCGAAATTTGCATTATATGAATGATACCCTGAGCTAATGAATATGAGAATGTTCCTGAAATCGAATTTTAGATACTCTGACGACAAACAATTAATTTACACTCGCCTTAAGATGGCTCAGTCGCCAATTTTGTTTTTTTAAATCCACAGACATTGGTTTGTAAAACTTGATATCGCTTTATATTAAATATAAAGAGAAAAGTATATTATCGCGAATACTGAATGTTGTTTTCCTCATCATGAAAATCTTATCATCTTATGTGTTTTATTATATTTTTTGTAATAGGCTAATACGCGTTATGCTTTATTAACTGCATACTAAGAAATGTACAAAGCCCAAGTCAGAAGACAACAAAAATTTCTGATAAAAATAGAAGGAAATTAAATTTAAATAAAAAATATTTATGCTTTTATGTATCGAAATTTGCATTATATGAATGATACCCTGAGCTAATGAATATGAGAATGTTCCTGAAATCGAATTTTAGATACTCTGACGACAAACAATTAATTTACACTCGCCTTAAGATGGCTCAGTCGCCAATTTTGTTTTTTTAAATCCACAGACATTGGTTTGTAAAACTTGATATCGCTTTATATTAAATATAAAGAGAAAAGTATATTATCGCGAATACTGAATGTTGTTTTCCTCATCATGAAAATGGCTCGTCTTCTTTACACTAAAATAATTCGGCCACGGTCTTTCTCAACTAATATATTTGCTTTATTAAAGTTAAAAAATGTTTAAATTCTTATTTGTTTTAATTATTTAATCACATTTTTACTAAACGACTTTTTATTAAAATGTTTACAAGTTCGTTTACTTTTCTGTTTCTATGTTATATGTACCCATAGTTAAGCAGCTGGTTTGTTGGAATACCTTTTTTCAGAATATTTTATTTAATAAAATGATGTAGAGAGAGATACAGATTTATGTATAATCCTATAAACTATTTTATGATAGTATAATAAATTATTTCTGTGTCGATATGGACGAGTGTCTTAAGGCGACTTAATCTATTCTTACTTACCGACACAGATTGTCATATTTAGAGACAATCTCGGACAAAATATACTTCTATTCGAAAAAACTCTAGTCGTGTTCGATGTTCTCTTCTTCGTATCTCGTCGTTTTATCATATAAATATTGTCAGTAGTTAAGAATAGCTTAAGTCGAGCTACTCTTCCATACCGATTTAAATAAATTTACATACAAATTTAAATAAATAATACATTGAATTTTAATAAATATGTTTTAAATTTTTTGAAGTCATAAAAAAGATCCCATTATGTATAAAAATTAGTGACAATTCTAAAATGCCTTCAAAAAAATAGTATTTATCGCATTTTTCTTATCAATATATTAAAAAAAAGTAAATAATTTTATGACAAAAAATTGAAAAAAATATGCTCACACTAGATAAAATTAAATGCCATAAAGTATTTGAAGGATTTATTAAGAAATTTTTTGCAATTGTTTCAACTAAATTGACATATGAGGCGATAAAGTTTCCATGATAAGATTAGAAATTATACATATACATATATCGTATACGTACAGTACCATGCAAAACTAAGCATATGTTTCACAATTTCATGAAAAAGTTGCTGCAAAAATAAAACTACTGAAGCAAATGAAACAAAACTTTTCTATTTATTCATTGATATGTTCTTAAAAAATCATAAACAAAAGTTTTCAAATGCAATCATTTAGAAAGAAAATATCCAAAAACTATACTATTTTCCCATAATATATGTATTTCGCAATATTATTATATGCAACTTTTAGTCTCCGTAAATCCGTTGATTCGCAGTTCGCATATATTACACATCTATATAACAAGATTGGTATTATATAAGCCTTTGCCAGTAACATATGTACGTATTTCCAAAGGCGTTGAAAAATTTTACTGCCCAAAGATTTCTCAGTATTACATACACTTTACCAACTTAAGAAACAATATGATTGGACCAGGTCGGTTTATCATTAAATACCACTCCTAAGTTTATAGAAGAACTTATAAACTCAATAGGATAACCACTAAGTTTAATTTGAATACCCTCATTTATTATTCGGCTACTTTTATCAATTATAATACATACATGTGATATATAGTATCTGAACAGTATCAGTATACATATGTAGTTTACAGTGTTCGTCATATCCGTTAAATCATTCATATAAAGACAAAATAAAAGCAGACCTAGTGCACATTCCTGTGGGACACCTGTACTAACATTAAGAGCTTCCGAATGTTTACCATTATATACAAACATAAAAGATCTCAAGCCGTCCATGAAAAATAAAATAATTTTTCCATTTTCCTCAATAATATGGAGGGATCCACAGTATTAAATGCTTTACTATGGTCAAGTAAAATTAACAGCGATATCAAGTTGTTATCTAAATCTACTCTTAAATTTTCAACTACATCTGTTAGAGCCCCTTAACAAACTCTTAATGTATATCACACAACAGGTTTTGGTTTTTAATATAACAATTTATCTGTAGCCAGAGAACGGTCCAGCCCACTTGGGTCCAATATAGATCCCACTGTGATACCCATGTCAGTAATACAGAAATGAAAAACCTACATGTTCTCATTCCGGTCCGATCCGAACCAACCGGAAGCATGCACAAAAGAGGAGATCATGTTGATATTCACATCAGCCAGATCCGACAAGGCATTCAGAAACGGTCTGCCAAAGAAAGCAGTCCTAATATCCGAAAGACTTGGACACTGGCACAAGTAATGCTCGACAGTCTCCTCCTCTTGCTCATCTTGACAACCCCTACAGTATTCATTGAACGACAGACCGAATTTCCTAGCGTGAGCACCAGCCACCCAGTGCCCAGTAATCACAGCAACAAGAATTCGTAGCCTATGTCGCGGTACCCCATAATAGACTCAGAGCGAGCCCGATCATACAGAGGCTAGATTTGTCTTGATACAGAGCACGTGTGTTCATCATCCCACCGTAGTTGTGACCTGCCAAACATGTACCGCAGGACCATAAGTCTGCAAGAGAGTGGCATTATCCCAATTAAGTGGTCTACCTCCTCATTTCTGAGGAAAGAGCCCACCCTCGCAAGTTCGTCTAGCACACAATTCCCCGGGTGTCCGAGTGACCACACAGCCAGATAATCTCCAGGTCTGAATATCTCGCCATCTCGTTCAGAGATGGCCGGCTTTCACACACCAGTCGCGATGCATGTAGACACCGGAGAGCGATCTGATGGCAACCTAACTATCTGTACAGATTCAGATACCACAATCATATACCCTGTAGTACATCAACCAGTCCGCTGCCCTCTTATCGCCGAGACCTCCGCCTGTAAGATACTGCAATGGTCCGGCAGTTTAAAAAATACTCTCACTCTGTATACAGGAATAAACATACCGCCCCCAACCACTTCTGAGGATTTTGATCAATCCGTGTATGCCTCAACAGAACCGGGTCCATTTAGCGGCTCTGGTAAGTTGCACACGGAGAACATTCTATCCAGGAATGGCTTGGGTGTGGAGTAATGTATCCCATCAGGGATCGTATCCAAATACCTAAAGATGGTCGCATGCCCGTACACCCAGAACTCTATTAAAGATCCTGCGATATGTGGATTTCTCAAGAGACCTCCACCATACAACCGCACCATACATAAGTATAGGCTTGATCATCGTTTCAAATAGGAGTTCCAACTCTTAGGATTTAGACCCCAGGGCTTTCCAACGGCCCTACGACAAGTATATAGCGCAATATTCTTGCCGCCCGCGCACCTGTTTCCTGCAGCCGGGAAAGCTTGGAATTCGGGATTATCCACAGATACTTCGCACTATCTGACAGCCACAGTTCAACACCGTACAGACGCGGTAGGGAAAACGACGGACAATTCCGTCTTTCACGGGTTAACGCCCATCCTACTGTCAGTACTCCACCGACTGAGAAGGAGCAGAAATGTTTGAAGGCGTTGTAACACAGCCACAGCAACATCATCCCCATAAGCCATAGCTTGGAATCGATTAGAATCAAGGTTCACGAGCAAAGTGTCGAATTCCACCACAGAAGAAGGGAAAGAACCCCCTGCGTAGTGCTCCTTTCAGCAACCCTGTAGACGGTAGCTGATCCTATAGTGGAGACGACCCTGAGGAGTGTCCCTATGAATCTTATCACAGACCAATGAACATTCAGTGCCACCAGAGCCGACCTAATCGCATCCGGTGTCACATTGTCAAAGGTCCCCTCTATATCCAGGAATGCCGCAAGAGCATACTCCCTGTGCTCAAGAGCATTTTCAATATACCCACAAGCGCGGTCTCAACAGATCTGCCCATAGTGTAGGCATGTTGGGACGCAGATAATAGTTCAGGTTCTATCGCACTGCGAAGATGCAAGTCGATCGACCTTTCCAAAGTCTTCAGAAGAAAATAAAATAGGCTGATGGGTCTAAAGTCCTTTGGAACCGTATGGGAGATTTTACTCTCCTTCGCAATAAATACCACCCTGCACACGGTAAAAGACTCAGGAATATAAGTCCATGTCAAGCAAGCCTTATAGATAACCATCAGCCAAGGAATCACCAAATCAGGGCTATTCTGTAGACCGGCAGGAATAATGCCATCCGGATCAAAGCTGCACAACGCCCAACTCAGCTCCACCATAGAAAGACTGCCCGGAAAGTGCACATCCAGCATGACATTCAAAGTGTCCTGTCCGCTTTTGGTTCAGGTTCCACATGGTTTTTGAAACCCTTGGTCTGCATGCCTCACCCGTTTCCCTATCGAAAGCTTTCGTCAAAGTCATAACAGAAGCATTGATGTCGCGGCAACCATTTATATTCGGAGGGTCCGGAAGAGTTCGAGACAGGATGTTGCGATGCTCAAAGAAAGATCGACTCGAAACCATAGTAGATCTTTCCACCTTTCTTCCGTAAAGGTGGCAGAGATTCTTCGTTCAGGAGGAGAATTATCCTCCTGGATAAGCCATCCGATGCAGAGACCCTGACAACCATCAAAGCATGTGAACGGATGTCAGGGTTACCACAACGCATGAGATCCAGGATCTCCTTATCAGATGGTTCGTCGGGAATTCGGGCAATGACCCTAGACCGACGTGGAATCTCATCAAGAGACATCACGTCGAGTCTAGCACCCTCCCATAAACCTTCAACAAGGGCGATCGCCTGCTTTAGAAGCAAAACCGATCGCTCATTTGAGCAGACCATGAGCTTAACGCGCCCGCGATACCATCGAGCATCGTCACACTAAGGGGAAGGGTATGGCTTTTCCCTTAAGACTCGCTAGAACACTCCCATTAGCTTCTTGCGCACTAATTCCCAGTTCTTCCGGGAAATAGAGCAATCAGCATCGCTTTTGCCAATGATGGCTCGTATGAGCCGACCTCTGGCCGCCTCACTATAGGACCCATTCATTGATGGCTCGGACGTTTAGTCCCGGTCTGTTGGCCCTGCCTTTTCTCCTCCTTTACCGAACGTTGCCGTTTAGGCGCGCCTTTTGAAGGCAGGGGGGGATTGCTTAGGCTGTTCGACCAAAGTTGAAGAAAGCAAGTTCCTCAAAAGTTAGGGATTCTAGGGGTCTTACTCAATTTGTCCATGAAGCGCTCAGAAGCACGTCGCTTCAGAAAGGCCCTTATGGCAGGAGTTATGTACCTTTAGGACGTCTTCTTATTGGAAGGCACAGACCTTTGCATTTCCTTCACTGGCAAGTGAAGCTTGGGAGACCGAAGACTTGAATCCAAAAGCAACTATCTGCCACTACTCCCCTTTGGGGCAGGTTTCACGTATTTGGAAGACCCAGGTTCCCCTTACTTCCTCCTACTTTTGGTTCGATACCAGTAGCATGTACACTCAAAGAGGAATAGATATTGGTCTGAAGTCATTATCCTGTTTGGATATTGTGGTATTGGTGTAACTTTAGATCGTTTCATTCATCGGGAAACACGGATTTCGTCGATATTGTGTTAGACAAATAAGTGACAGCAAACAAATAAGTAAAGCAGAACTTTATGCATTATAATTCTCGGAAATCTAGGACTGATTCTATCCAATCCAACAGCTTTCAACTTTATAGTAGAAACACTCGATAGAACTTCAAGTTGGCTCACTCAGCGATAGTTCGACCATCCAACCTTCCAGCTTGACTATGGCGATGATGACAAACATAAGATAAATGATCAGTAAGAAACGCAACCTACCGGAAAAAAATGCTAAGTAAGGATCACCACCACTTAGCTAGGATCTTCACAAATACACACAATCATATGGAGGCGTGTTACAGTACATTTATCATCTACTTAGCTTGGAAAATCAACTTGATTACTGAAACTTATGCTCCTATTATGGTTCACAATTCGACGGAGTTGGTTTGGGTTTAGCAATATTATAATGACCCGAAATATGCTTTAAAACTTGTCAAAGAATGGTTGGGTAAATCAAAAGTAAGAATTCTCGGGTAGCCAGCTTAATCGCTTGACCTTAACACTTCTGCTAATTCAAGGAGCATCATAGAACGCAAGAATAAAATGGATTCTAAGAAGAACAAGCACACTGTTTTTACCGTGTCTAAAACTTAAATTGAGAGACTTGCTGATGCAATGCTCCGCAGACGTGCTGCCATCATTAACAATAAAGGTTACGCTACGACTACTAATTTTATATTGAAATTCTTACAAAAGTTGCTTTAGTTTTAACCGGACATATTTTAAACTTGTTTCATTATTTTTATAACAAAATATCTGCTAGAAAAGTAAATGAAAAATTCGTTTTTGTTTTGTTTTGTGAATCGATTGTTAATATAAAAACAGAACAATTTTCCGTCTATTGTTTCTAAAGCATTATATTGACCAAAACGTCTCTGTGCAACATCGGTTACTTTCGTTATGGCCACCAGTGTACCTACGGGTAAAAAAAACCTTTATTCTGATTTAATTTTTGTTATTAAAGTTTATAAAAGTCTTTAATAACTGATAGTCAAAATTGATAGTATTGTAAAAAAAATTTTAAATGTTTAAATCTTCAAAAGACGTTGAAAAACTACGGTTGAATTTATGTTTGTCATTACTTCTTATGAGTCATTGCAAATAAGAAACAAAAAATAAAATAAATTAGAGATAAATAATGACAAATAAATAAAAATGACTAACGAATAATTGTTGCATTGTTTGAATTATAATTTAAAGTTTGAATAAAAAGCCTTGCGAATACTAGAATTTAAATTAATTGAGCGCATTTCAATGCAACATACATACAAACATACATATTGCACTTGATCAACAAGAGGGTATTAACTCAAAATTTTAAAATTTTCATTTCATTTAAAGAGAATTTGAAAATCCGAATACACCATAGAAAACAAAAAATTATACCATTTTATGAAAATATACCATACATTTCTATTTCCACTTTTGTATTTACTCAAAATAATAACTTTTTAGTGATATAAAAGTAGTCACTATCGGACTACGTTGAATTTTTTACAGATATTGAAGTTGTTAGCTGATTTCTTAAAAAAAAGTAAAATTTCAAAATTTTTGAGTTAATACCTCTTGTTGATCAAGTGCGATATGTACTTGTAAATGTATTTTGTATATTATGGAGATAATAAAATTCTAATAAAATAACAAATATTTTTAAAATATGGAAATTCTATAAGTTGTAATACTATGAAAGAATTTTGTAGCATTCGTCTATATATATGTCGCTATAGAAGAGTAGCTTAAGTCGACTTAAGCGTAAATTGATTTATTGTGTTAGGAGCTTAATAGAAGTCAAGGCGTATAAATGTGTTTAAATCTATTTTTTTAATCATCTTTTTGCCAATTTTGTAAGCTTTTACTTTTTAGCTTACGTTTTTTAAAACGATATTGATCCTTATGTGCAGTATTTTATTAAATATTTCAATTCTTCATGCATTATATAACTAAAAACCTAAATTTAGTATAAAATGAATAATTTTGCCGTTTTATTTATTTTTTCTCTTTTAATAAAATATTTTATGTCTACTAAAAACTATAAAATACATATGTAGATATTATTTCAATAAAAGAACTTGAATATACTTAAAGCTCAGTAAAACGTAAAACTCAGTTTCAAAAAATCGCTTAAATTAGAAAAGGTGTTGTATGCTCTCTGTCTACCAACATTTTTTTTAAAATCTTACATTTTTTCTTTAAAAAGGTTGTCACCAATATGTTAAGTTATATTTTTGATGTAAAAAAAAAAAACAATTAATATCAATTACACAAAATTGGAAATATCTCAAAACTTAATTTTTCGACTTAAGCTATTCTTCCATATCGACACAGATATATATTTTATTTCAAATATTTATACAAGAAAAGAATTATTTTATTTATTAGTGTAGCAACGGTCGACGCAATTCGCATTCTAGAGAAACAACTATCAGCTCTACACATTTATCAGTGCGACTCTGCACATAGATGATATCCAGTTAACCACAGCTGATATCATGCAACTAAGATGTTCCACATATAGAAAGGGCAGGCCGAAAATTCTGTGCAAGCAGCAACTACTAAGCCCTCCGAATGAATTCGAGTATAATCCTGACAGAAATAGATCTGATCTTCCCCCGATCCAGTTCATCTCGATTGAAAACGTGCAATCTGGTCCTAGTCAGCGCAACGCAGTCGTACTAATGTGCCACTTTAAAAACGTAAATTCAAAATATAGACAAAAAACCAACCTTTTTAATTAGAGCTCTTGATAAAGAAAAGCATGTAATAAACTTTTTGTCTGATAGGAAAAGTTATATCATAGTTGTCATGATGGTTTTTCCACGTAACATCATATAGTCGTAAAAAAGTGTGTAATAATAGTTGACTAACGTGTTTATACCACTTAGTATGATGGGGTACTACGCTGGAATCATATTGTGTTTATTCTAATCCTAGTATTATAATAAAGAAATTAATCCGAAGCCTACTTTAGCTTAATTTAAACTAATTTTAAAAGCATGTCTATCCGCCTGATGAATATATATATATATATATATATATATATATATATATATATATATATATATATATATATATATATATATATATATATATTTATATTTATATCGGTTTTCATTATTAAACAATTATTAATAAGCTTTTTATAATAGTATTCATAACAGTTTTCTAAGCTTAAGTCTTATGTTAGTAAGCTTGTTATAAGTTATTTCTAAATCCTTTTGGTTTGTTGAAAATGAAATTGTTAATAAGAATTGGATTCTCTAATAAACTACATACAGTTAGTGTCATTAATATTCGGTTTTATTAAAGAGATATGTTTAACTGATTCGTCTTAAGCTAAATGTATATCTTTTTCAACATTTTTTTCTTTTCATTAATAGTTTATTTAGACACTTGAAAGTTCACATTTGTATTTAAAAAAAAAGAATAACAATATAACAAAAAAAACTAAATTAGTTCAGGTAGCATAAAATATTGCGCGTCAATAATATTCGGTTTTCTTTAAAAAGTAACAAATAATACATTAGAAAAATGGTTTTATATAAAATTCAGTATTTTGTTGGATAACCCTTTTGTTTTATAACTTCACTTAAACGGTTTGTATTTTACTATTTTACTATTTTAGCTGTATAAGCTGCAGGAATACGATCCCATTCTTCTTGAAGCCGCAATTTCAAGTCTTCAATGGATATTATTTTGTAGTTGTGGATTCGCCGGTCCAGCTCATCCCATAAATTCTTTAGGGCAGTTATAGAGCAACCATTCTTGAATTAAACGCGACTTGTGCTTTGGGTCGTTATCTTGGTAGAATTTAAAAGAATCTAAAACGCCCAGCTTATTTGCACTTTCTTTCAAATTTTGATGGAGGATATTCAAATATGATTCCTTATTCATAATTCCACTGATAAAAACTAATTTTCCCGTCCCTTTAGCTCCCATACAACCCCACACTATAACATGTCTATTTCCATGTTTTACGGTTGGTTTTAAATTTTGTGGTTGTAGCTCCTCATTTGGCTTCCGCCACACCATTACACGCCCATCGGATCCAAATACGTGATACTTGCTCTCGTCCGCAAATATAACGTCATCCCACCAAGTTTCAGGCTTCTTAATGTACTCCCTGGCAAAACTCAAACGAGCTTTTCGGTCGCGTAAATTAACCAATGGCTTACGACGTGCTACTCGGTCATGAAAACCTTTTTTTTCTTATGGTTCTTCGTATAGTAGATGCAGATATTTTCTTTTTAAACTCATTGAGCACCTCTGTGACTAATTTGGGAGCACTTAAGCGTGGGTTAGATTTTAATTTTCGCACAATTGAACTTTCTTCCCGCTCGGTCAATTTTTTTGGCTGACCTGTCTGCTTTATGAAGTGTATTCTTCCTTCATTTTGTGCCTTCTGACAATGTCCCCAACTGTATTTGGTTTCATATTCAGAATTTCAGCAACCTCTTTGTACTTTTCACCTTTTTCATAATGGAAAATAACAAGTTTTCGCTGTTCTAAAGGAGTGTTTTTTCCTTTGCGTCCCATTTGTATAATTTGCAGTGAAGTAGAATTTTGAACAGACAAGAAAGGAGGTGTTATGCACTTTTATTAAAACGTATCTATATTGCTGGAAAAGTAGCTGAATAACATGTTTGTTTTGCAAATAGCATATAAATAGGGGAAAAACCGAATATTAATGGTGCTTAGTAAACAGGGTTAACAAACTTTGATCGATTTATCACGGTTGCAGGATTACCATAGAGCCATTTTTTCCATATATTTGAATACTCATACTGACAACATTTGTTTAAGTTTTTGCTATTCTTCTGATTGCCTATCCATTTCGCTAATGCCAGGGTGTTATTATCGATAAACTTAAAAACCGAATATTAATGACACTAACTGTATGTATATATATTGAATGAAGTAAGCCCGACCGACAATAACATTGTTACTTTTTTATAAGGGATGTTTTTTATAGAAGTATAGAACTTTGAAATGAAGTAAAATAAAGATGAATTATTGAAATTGAAATTAAATTTTTTTATTCGAAAGACAATCTTCTGGCATTATAATTTAAATATGACTTTTGGCATATGACCGCCACGGATGGCTCTAGGTAGACTCATTCCTTATTCTGGAGGTCAAATTTTTGATGAGTTTCCAACATTTGTGGCCGTATATCGGCAATAACACGGCGAACGTTGTCCTCCAAGTGGTCAATCGTTTCGGGCTTATCGGCGTAGACTAGCACCTTCACATATCCTCATAGAAACTATGCGGTAACCAAACGTTGCCGTCTTTTTGAAACCACAGCTCCTGAACATCATGGTTGTTCAATTGATGAACGAAAAATTCAGTAATCATGGCGATCACCATTGATTGTAACGTTCTGACCAGCATCATTTTTAAAGAAATACAGACCAATGATTCCACCAGCCCATAAAGCACACCAAACAGTCAATTTTTCCGGATGTAACGGTGTCTTAACATACACTTGAGGATTATCATTACATCAAATACGGTAGTTTTGTTTATTGGAGTATCCACTCAAATCAGCGTGAGTTTCACCGCTAAACAAAAAGTGCGCGATACGTATTCAAACAGAACTATGATTTTCAAAATAAATTTGCACAATTTGGAAGCGTTGTTAAGGCGTCAGTCGTCTATTCATGTTGAAATGCCAAACCCAACTAAACATAAATCACTTGACAGCTTAATATAAATTAAATTTTTAAGAACTCTATGAAAGCGATATGAGAATCGTCCTACTGCTGATTTTAATTTTTAAAAATCATATCAAATGTACATACCTTCGTTTTCATTTTAACTACATATGTTATTTAAATTATTAACAAAATGTTAACCTTTATATTAATATAATTCGTATAAAAAATGGCAGATTTTTGGCTAAAACATTCCATCTACTTACATATGTATATAATTGTGTTGTTATTGTATCAAAAGCAAAAGTGCTTTAGCCTTGATTTGATTTTTATAAATCAATTTGTTTAAACGCTTGATTTCTATAATTAAAATAATAGCAGCTAGAGATGAGAGGAAAAAATAGTAGTAAAGATATATCGTGTAGAAATGTTTAAATTGTTTTTCACACATCTATCTTAATAAAATCTAATGAAGCATTTAAAACAAAATAAACAAATGTAAAGATTTTCCGGACCACCAATGGTCAGGAATGTATTTAAATGAATTCAAATTCAATGCAGTGCAACATGTAAACCGTAAAGCAATTCTTATGTCGTCTATAGGTAATTATATTATACATACTCTTCCAAAACACTAGCAGAAGGGCATTTTCAAATGTTTAAAATTATCAGTAGTGATGAAAGATAATTTAAAGAAACCCATACAAAACAGTTTGTGAAAATAGAACGCTCTGTTTGTGCCTGATCATCGCATAGAACTATAAAGACAAAATCAGTAAAGTGTAGTCGGTAAACATCCGTTAGTCAGTTAATGATAAAATACATTTTATGAGCTTATCAAGCATTGGAAAACAGAAGAAACGTAAATTACGGCTTATTTAAACATAATCGCACTTTTTGTTCTACCTACTATTGTGCGAGGTGTGTTTGAAAATTTTGCAAAAATTCGGAATATTTTCTTATCTTTCATTTCAATTTTGTAGTAATTTTTTGTGTTTTTAATAAAAAGGTCATAATGGTTAGAAAAGTTTAAGTTTATTACGTGGAATTATGTTCATACTTTAAAAACTTGATAAGTTGACGGCATACACGCAAAATCTATGTAAATTTAAAAGTATGGCGAAAAGATGCCAATGAAAATCGTTTACTCTTGCTTTTATTTAAATTTAACTTTTTCTTCTACCCATGAAAAACGGAGAATTGCAATGATTAAAAGGATAAATACTGTTACATTTTAAGCTTTTAAACGTTTGAGTTCTTTTAAATTGCGTTAAATAAAACGAACGAAGCGAATTTTTGTATACAGTCTTTATTTATCTCTATAAATTGTCCAACTATTTAACTTCAACTTAATACACAAATTACTTAACACTTTTACTAACACCTTATGCACGACTTTACTCTTTGGCTGTTTAATCTGACTGGCTGACTAAGCACAACACGCCGCCTTTTAAATTAATCGAATGTTCTAGAGAATTCCAAAACCTTCTATTCAGCTGCGTTAATTCAAATGAAAAATCTAAATACATAAAATTAAATTGGTAGCATTGTTAAAATAAATACGACAATGAAACAAACCAAGTGTACCAAATGTACAAATGCTGATGTATCTTTTTAGTAAATATTACAAAGCTATGCAGAAAAAAATCTTTCATAAAAACGTTAACATAAATAATAGGAATTTATTCCGCACTTTTTCCATTACCGAGGAAGAGTAGACAAAAATACTATTCCCGGGAATAATGCGTTCAATGTTTGAAATAACATCTAAAAAATATATTTCAGATTTCAAAGAATTACAGAATCTAAATTTTTCGTCTGCTAATTTAGAACGAATTAAAAGAAAAAAAATCAAATCAGAAAGCTCGCAACATTTTTTTCTATTTTAATCATATGAACCTATGAACGAAAGTTGTTATCAGACAATTAATAATGTTAATCATGGTTTTAGGGTTTATACTCTACAAAATAATTTTTTTTTTTTAACCAAAAATCGCTTACCTGTGGCAATCGTTAACTTTCAAAATGTTTTTAATTAATATGTCATCTCAGTAATAAACCTACTATTTTAATTTCGTACATCAGATATTTTAAGTTACAACAGGGAATACTCAAAAAATATTACTTTCTATTAAAAAAAAAAAAACGGATTATTAGATCCTGAAAATTCCGGGATTTAAGAATTTTAAATTCCTGACTTTCGGGATTTTAGATTTCCGTATATCTCGGTATTTTCGGAATGTGGAATTCCCGATTGTCATCCCTACTTTTTGGAACAATATACATATGGTATATGCAATTGTGACGACTACATTTCTCAAATACTAAATTGTACTCTTTTAACCGAGTTTTTATTAGAGATTTTATTTCTGCTGCTCCACTTTTACGCATTGTTATTACATAACATGTTTTACATATGTAAATATTTTCAGCTTAATACTTTTTTGTATTTGAAAAAAATACAAAAAATCCACATAAAAATCCCGGAAAAGCGGGAATGAAATTAGTTTAATTTTCGGAGAATTCAAGGGACCGTGGATTACTTTATTGATCAAAATACATTTTGATAAAACAAAGTATTTTTAAACAAAATTTAAAAGGCCATGGTTTTCTTGAACAAACCTCATATAAGTTTTTTCTTCTTTTTTTGAATATTTGCTGAAAAGCAGTCTTTTATAAAATGATGCAAAGACGTTTGGGTGTTACGTTTTGTGTAATGTAAAGATAAGCATATAAGGTAAAAAGGTTAAAAATCCATTATCGTTAAAAAGATGCGGAAGATAAATTAAAATAAATCTTTAGATCAATACTTAACGACGACGCCAATTGTAAATAATCGAAATGAAAAAATTATAAAACCGTACTCATAAAATGATAAACTTAAATACATACATACATATCTAGTAGGCCATCTATCGGTTAAAATATGAACCATCAGTTATTTCGAATCTGGCAATACTTATGCCATTCTATTCTGTCACAAAATGCAGTATATTATTTCTACTGAACGAAATGAATCGATTTACGCTTGAGCAACGTTGGGATTTATTTCCAAAACAAAGACAATAGGCCGGAAATTGCCAAAAAAAAACAACTAAAAAATTTCAGAAATCATATTTTCGGATGAAGCACATTTTCATCTTGGTGGGTACGTTAATAAGCAAAATTGCCGTATTTAGGGCTCAGGAGACCCATTCGCGGTCTTGTAGAAGCCAATGCACCCATTACGAGTACCTGTTTGACGCGGCTGTAGAGCGAAAGCATCATTGGGCCACATGTCTTTGTTGATGTAAACGATGTATGGTTTCAACAGGATGGTTTTAACTTGCCGCACATCTCTGTCACAATCGATTGCGTCAAACGTTTGATGGGCGCTTAATTAGCCGAAATGGTGATGTCAGTTGACCGCCAAGAAGCTGCGATTTGACACCGTTGGACTATTTTCTGTAAGGCACCGTTAAAGACAAGTGTTATGCCGACAAACCAGAGACAATTGAGCATTTAAAGGCCAAGATTCGGGATTCCATTGCCGAGATACGACGCCATACACACGAAAAAGTTCTCGAAAATTGGTTCGATCGAATGGGGTACTGTGAGGCCAGCAGCGGCAGCCATATGAATGGAGTAATATTTAATCTAACAGGAACAATAATTGTACTTCACAACAACAAAATAAATTTGGTAAAATTTCAAACCGTTTTTCTTCTATTACATTTTTAAATTTACACTATTATATTGCCCACCCGATACGTAGGTACTATATATCAACGAAATTAATCGTTTATTTGCTTTTCTTATTTCTTTTTTAGTATATAAGGAATCTTAATACATACGAGTATGTAAATGTATTTGTCTATTTGTAAAAGTGTGTATTTAAAATACGATTAAATAAGTTGATATAACCTTAGTTATTTGATTGTCGAAAATTTTAATTGATCTAGTATTTGTACCTTAACGCAAGTGTGAAGAAAGCCCACCAATCGTATACATGTCAAGTGAAGTGCACTAGATCACAGCGGTTATATATGTATGTATTTAAAGTATCAAAAGTGAATATTCAATTAAATTGATTTCATATTAAATCCAATTACCTACCTATACATATACAAATATTCACACATTGAAAAATTACAGACTTAACGCCATATTGACCATAGTTTTGAAAAAATTTTCATTTTAATTCTACAGCTAAATGTTTATCTAAACACAAACTTTTTTTATTTGGCATATTGAAAATGCTTATTTTTTATTTGTTTTAGATTTCAAGCTGGTTCTATTTATACATACATTGGTGAAGTATGCGTATCAATGAATCCCTACAGGCAGTTGAACATTTATGGTCCAGAGACGATAAAAAATTATAAGGGACGCGAGTTGTTTGAAAATCCGCCACACATATTTGCAATAGCTGATGCTGCGTATAGAATATTAAAGCAATGTCGTCAAGACACCTGCATATTAATATCCGGTGAATCTGGTGCTGGTAAAACAGAAGCTTCCAAAATAATTATGAAATATATTGCTGCAGTTACAAATGTTCATGGACAGAATGAAATTGAAAGGTGAGTTAAAAAGCTACTTAAGCTTGAAACACACGATTAAGGCAATGTACCAATTATTGGTACGGCATTCGTGTGACGGCCAAGCATACAATTATGCGTCAACAAACAAATGTCAGCAATGCGCCAATATTTGTCTTCTTGTGCGACAATCGAAATGTCAATACGTATCAATATTTTAATTTATATATTTTAATATATTTTAATTTATTTTTAATTTAAATTGGAACAATTTTAATATTCTGCGGCAATAAACCAATGCACATTTGTGACAATCGTGTGATCCGGGCTTAAGACATAAAAGAATTAACCCACTGTCTCATACAACGCTAAATATGGTTTTTAACTTTTATTGCATTGTATTTTTATAAAAATAAGAATTAATCAAAAAGTTATAAATATTAGCCATTTTCTTTGCTTTGTTTTTCTTTTGGTTAGTTAGTAGTTAGTCTGGTTAATTGTTCATAAACTAAAAAGATAACTATTGTTTAACTGTGAATATGAAGTTTTTAGTTTTAACTAAAAAAACTTAATGTGTAAAGAAAACCGGCAGCTCTATACAATTGACATTTGTATTTCATGTTTCATATTAATTGAATTGAATTTTGACGACCAAACATTTTCGGCTGAACTACCTTTTTAATTTTTTGCAATCTAGTGATGGCCAATGTCAAATAAATCTCAAATATGTATTATTATTATTATTAGTTTTATTCTTAATAGATTTCAAAACAATTACGATACGTCGTGGAGCAAAGAAACACATTACATTGAACGCAAATAAGATCGCTATTATGACAATACAATTATCCATCCATTGAGTACGGAAATGCTAACCAACATGAAGTAACAGATGTCAATTGGAATTTTTCGGAATGTGCTTCCTATTACATCGGATGGTTAATTAAATTCAGGCTTGTAAACAAATTTTCTAACTAAGAATAGAATATTGTTACAAAGATCAGGTTGGGCACCCCTGGGTTTATTACATCGCTAAAATAAATAAATGAAATGCTAACCAACATGAAGTAACAGATGTCAATTGGAATTTTTCGGAATGTGCTTCCTATTACATCGGATGGTTAACTAAATTCAGGCTTGTAAACAAATTTTCTAACTAAGAATAGAATATTGTTACAAAGATCAGGTTGGGCACCCCTAGGTTTATTACATCGCTAAAATAAATAAACAAAAGCTGCAAGAACAACTATACGTGCTGTTTATAAATAACCAGAATCGACAACAAACATTAGCAGAAAGTAAATAAAACTAGTACAGCAACAAAAAAAACTAACAGCAAAGAAAACAAGCAACAAACAATAACAAGCAACAACAAATACTAAGAGGTGAAAGAAGTAGATGTTTACATTCGTGTGGCTACATAAGAACTAAAAAACAATTAAAAGAAAGAAACGGAATCTACCTGAAATATCGAGAGGATCAAGAGCTTTCGAAGTGTTGTTTACTCAGCCATATAAAAAGCACATCGATGCGAACAAGAATTAGTTTATGTGTAATAAACTCAGCGAGTACAGCTTATATGAAGAAAGTTTGTTGGTTTGAACTCTGTGTGAAGAGCGTTTATAAGGAGTAAACTTGTTAAGTGAATCGTGAAGTAAAAAGCCAGTTTAGTTGGTGCTAACTCAGTAAGGAGACTTAAGTGTGAATAACCTCTGGTTGAAAAGGTTGTGATCGTACCTAATTTATAACTACGATCGGGTTGGAAGATCTTTTGGTAAAAAGATCTGTCAAGTAATTGTTGTTGCTTACAAAGTTGTAAACAGACGGAGTAATTAAGAATAGAAAATTGTTATTGCTTGTAAAAAGGTTACAAGCAGTGGTGCACAAAACTGTGTTGAATAAAGGATTTTTAATTTAAACTAAACACAAGATTTATTTTATTTTAACCACAATCTACGAACTCATAAATACACGTTTTTAAAAAGGTAAAAACGTAATAATATAATACAATTACCCAGTTTCTGACGTACATAAACATTAGAGTTTGAATCCAAAATTTTAATGTATAGGTGCTAATTGTAGAGGATTTTTGAGGAACGTTAATTTTCGATTTTCGTCGTTAATTGCCAAATATAATTTGATTAGCTTTAGGCAGTTTGCAGTTTATGCAAACATGTCCATTAAACACGTTTTTGGATAGATAAAGACTGTATCCAAAACATAATTTTCTCTTATCCCCTTGCGCTCTATTTTCACATAAAGATCATTGTTTGGCGCAAATTCGGTGCCTCGTAGGGAACAAGGGCTATATAGGGACTTACTCTCAACTACATTTGTATTAATCTAATCTTGTTTCAAAAAGAGTTTTGGACATATTTGGCTCTATCTGCTACCTGGACAAATATATGAACTAAAAACATCTGGTCAAATATACTTACCTATGGTTGTCAAAATGTTATACTGCAATATATTAGAAAAAAGAAAATTCAATGGGTGCGCTTGACTCTTCGAAACAAGATCTACATTTAAATTTTGTTATTTTTCTAACTTCTGTTGGCGACGACCGATAACAATGCTCCAGATATTGTAAACGTCGGTGTCACATTTATTATCATAATCAATATTTTAAACTTATCCAGCCATTTAAAATTTTTTTCATAAAATAGAAAAAAAAATTAAATATAAAATTTAATTTAGCTGATGTCAATCTAATTGTTAACCAATGGCCAATTACATGAATAAGTTTAATTTCAATATGAAAATTATGTTTAAAAAAGTTTGAGAAATTGTCTTTAAAACACCAATGTAAAAGGTATTATAAATAACAATATAATACTACACATAACCACAAATAGGAATATTCTTTCATGCACTATATCAACCTATTCCTTGCCGTCAAAGATGTTTTATCTATTTGCACCATAATGAAATCTTACAAGAAAAAAGAATTACTGACTGTTAAGGTAGAATTAGCCGAACGTAAATGTAGAGGCCGTAAATGTAATTGTGTCAGCTGATCGCTTTTGTTATATGAAGACCATGAAAGTGTTTACTTGACCGTAATGTAATGTAACTGTACGTCCCCACTTGGCGGCAACGTTACGTGACATTTGTCAAGCAGTGATGAGCTATTTGTATGTTAAATTATATGGGGGAATTTATACCCTTTTTTGGCAATTTTTGCAAACTATTAAAAAGGGCAATTTAAAACAATTGACAAAGTAATTTATAATAATTTGAACGAATTTAAAATATAATAGAAAATGTAAATCCGATTTAAAAAAATATTACTATCTTTTAATACAAAATATATTAATTTGGAAAAGGAATAAACTAAAAAATTAGCTTTAATAAACATTCTTAGGTGACAAGCAAATATTTTCACACTAATGATAGATAATCATTATCGGCAACGACCAGTTTCCGAGGTGTAGGCCACTTAGTTTCAATATTTAACTAAGTAGTATCTTGAAATTTAGTTAAACAAAAAAAGAAGGAATCAGGTAAAAATATATCCAATGACTTTAATATGGTGTGCAAAAATTTTGGTTATATTGGTTTATCGTAAACCACGGAGAAAGAAAACCTTTTGTATGTTAACTTTTTATAAAATAATATTTATTTGATAAATAACTTTATACTCCATATGACCTATTTTTGGCAATAATTTGGTATATAATTTGTTGTATTTTATATTTGCAAATACATATGTATACTTAGATAAAAAATACTATATAAACCTATTTGGTACTTTTTTCAAAGCGTACACGATTCGAACATTTATAATACCCATCACTGTGATTTAAACAGCTGTTTCTTTACCATATTTAATTATTTACAGTGTTGCAACAGTTTTAAATTTTTTCTTACCAAGTTTGAATAAAAATATACCCAAATTAGATTTTAAAAAATAACCAAAATTTCAAAACCTGACCATTTAATGTAAAATTCAATTAAATTTCAACACTTACAAATTCAAACGTCAAGTTAATGATTGCATAGTAAAACAATCTGGTTGTTTTTCACAAGTGGATTTAATAATTAATCTTTCTTTCAAATGAAGATAAAAAGGTCATTATGAAATCTAACCTCAACATAGTGTGAAAAGGTTTATGTTGCTACGTTTTATCCTTGGTCTTATATAAAGCATGGATTTTAATAATAAAAATTTTTCAAAACTTCTTGCTGATATTTCGTATTGCGACACAGGTTCAATACAATTCCGACCACTTTGAAATTGTTTATAAGTCTATAAGTTCGAAATATAAATGAATTTTTACCAAAACCTGCACGATAGCAGATAAGCTATATAGAATCCTTGCATTCATTCCTACTTACAATAATAGCCGCTCACTTGGAGTTACTCTCTAATTAAGAAAAAGTCAGATTCTAGCTAACGCTAGTAACTTTTCATTGATTTTTTTTTTTTTTTTTTTTTTTTTTTTTGTCCGAAAAATTAGGATGCAATCAAGAAAATTTAAAAGAAAGCAAAGAAATAAAGTGCATTTAAGTACGTGTTTCTAATCAAGTGAATTTTGAAATTTTATATCTAGAAGTTTTATTATAATAATATAATAATAATATTATTTTAATATTATTTTTTCTAATTTCAAGAGAAAAAATGTATTACTTTAATCATTTAGCGTAAAAATACTTTTTTTTATTACTTTGAAAAAAAAAAGTACACATCGAAGAAAAAATAACCAATTTTGGTTACACATACCCAAAACCGGCAACGCTGATTATTTGTATACACACATTGACAAAAACATATGACACGTTTTTAAGTGTTCTATAAGTGGCAAAACGTTTACATTTGCGTTACGTTTACATTTACGATTTCTACGGTCGGCTAATGAGGCCTTTACGCATTTACACAAAAATCTCTTATCTTCTAGCATTTACTCTTGTAAATAAAAATCAATAACAACATAGAGAAATAAAATTTATTGCCAATAAAATTTTTAATTCCTTTTATAAAAATAAACATATCAAATGGTAAGAACTTACGTATTCGCATATACAGTACAATACGTCAGTTAACGCAACATTCATTTTATTAAAATAGATAAAACCGAAAAAAAAAATAAAATACTTATTCACAATGTACGTATGCAAACCAGTACTGATAGTTGTTATCAAGTTAAAGATTCTTGTTTTTAACGGACAAAGTGTGAAATTTTCGACTGTGTTTTATTAGATGATATATATTTTTGAACTGCAATTTCTCGAAGCTTTTGCGAGATCGTTATGTCTTTCAAAGAGCCGCTATTCTCCTCCGTCTTGTAATACTCAGTGGTAATCCATCTTTATCAGTCCATTCATGATATGAACGCATCAATACATTCCAGCATTTTGTAATTGTACTGAGCGTTAATTCGTTCACAGTGGTAAACCAAAATGATTTTAGTACGTTAATATAAAATAAACATAACATTGTAAAATTGCGTTGATTGAGGTTTTGATTTTTAAAAATTTGCTTCAACAGAATCATCAATGTTTAGGTGTTGCGATTATCAAGGGTTGCGTTAACCGAGGTTACACTGTCCTTCGTAGTTTTATTACTTTTCGTTTAGCAATTTATTTTAGAGCGTATTCTAATTGGTTATTATGTGCCAATATTTGCATTTTTATAAAACAATATAGATTTCTTACATATCGCACATATCCCAACGATATTTTAGTAAGAATTTTAAATATTTGCTTATGGTGGTAAAAATTCTTCTATATAGTATACCTATATATCATATTCTATATAGCATATAGTAAAATGCATTTATAAGCATTGTAAATGGGAATCAATGCTATGCAAAAGCATACCTTAGAAATTCCTACATTTCGTTGGTCTGACATCTTAGTCCTTTTTTCTCCGTCACTCCTCTTAGAAAATATGCCTTTCCACAACACATCCTTTCCCTTGTTTTATTTTCACTAATCACTTGATTTTCAAGGCAAGTTGATAATTACTCATTGTGAGTGTAATTTCCTACTAAGTGGTGTAACAAACTTTACTTAGCTTTACTTGCGTTCCTATACGGGCACTCCCACTACTACACAATGCCACTTTTGATTTCATAGTCTGCAATACCATATCTATGTATGTGTATTAGGATTTTTGATGTACCATGAGACAGGTTATACGATCAGAATTTTGTGTTGGCGTCTTTGGATTTATTCATATTAGAGGCTGAGGTAGCACCCAATAAATTGAATTCTTTAGTTTGAGAGATGAGGTAACTAAATTATGAATCTAAATGAATTTACTTTAATAGTCAAAAATTTACTTAAAACACAATTTTAATACATTTAATATCTTTAATTTAAAATCGCTTTGATAAAAGATCACCGCCATTCACTAGAACCATTCATTAATGAATGAATGATGGTTTAAAATAAATGCCTTATAATAATTAAAAAAGAATGTAAATTTTCATAGGGACAAATTTTGTATCTTATTTTAATATTAAGAAATGTTAACGCTAAAAGTCGTAAAGTAAAATTAGTATTTATGTATAAAAATATATATATAAAAATGAAATAATAAAAATAATATTAAAATAGCACTGCAGGAGTATATAACATTTATTAAGCAAAAAAATTTAAGAACTACATACACCATTAAGCTCTTTTAAGCTACAGACTTCAGACTGTAATAAGATTCTCTATTTTAATTGGATTTTTATTGGCAAACATTTTTGAATCTTACGACAAAAATTAAATTTTTTATGCGAATTATTATGTTTTTTTTTTTTAATTTATTGGCTTATAGAGTGAAAAACGTTCTGATTCAAAGCAATGCCATATTGGAAACATTTGGAAATGCTAAAACTAATCGCAACGACAATTCAAGTCGCTTTGGTAAATACATGGATATCGAATTTGATTACAAAGCTGATCCAGTTGGTGGAATTATAACGAATTATTTGTTGGAAAAGTCACGCGTAGTACAACAACAGCAAGGAGAACGCAACTTTCACAGTTTTTATCAGGTAGGTAATAAAATATATTTATGTTTCCATTCTACTTGTCACACTTTGAGTGTCAAAAAAAATCAGTTCCTTGAAATTACAAATTTAAATTTTTATAAAAAATCATTTAGACTTATTTTTAAATATGCGAATGTTATAATTCCGTTTATATACACGTTATATTTCACACTTGTACCACTGACCACTATACATACATATGTCGTTTTCTTGCAAAAAGTGAAAATTGACAAATTTTGAGTTGACTCACTTTAACAGTACAAATGCGATATGTGTACATATGATTATATTTAAAATGAGTTTATTATTTTAAAACATTTTTTACTTAGATCATCATGAAATTTTTATCAAATTCTAAACTGATCGAACAATGTTTTTTTTATAATTATGTACACTGGCGAGTAAAAGTGATTGAATTTTGATAAAGTTATCACTTAAAGATCTACAAAATAATCAGTTATTTGTTTTAAACAAAGTTATTAAACAAAGTTTTTTTATATAGAAAGGTTTTAAATTATACTATATATTCTCCATGTATTTACAAAAATATAAATTAAATCTATTCGAACACTTTTGCGCGTAGGCGAAAATTTTATTATATAAAGCTTCTTCTAATATTTTGTCCACAATCATTTGTTCTTTTTGACACTTAATGCAATTTAGCTTACTTTTTAGCAAATTGTGAATTGATTCATCAGGAATGTTTTTCCATTCGGCTTAGACCCTTAGCCAAAGTTCATTCATGTTTTTCGGGACTCTTTTATATACTGCCAGTTTTCTCTTCAAAAGCACTCATAAATTTTCTATTGGATTAAGACCTGGTCTTTGCTCTGAGCACTTAATCAATTGAAATTTTTGATTTTTCAGGATAGGCACTTTTTTCTATAAATCCAGGTAAGTTATTCTGCAGTATATAAAGTTATTCTTTCTTTTTCATACCAACTTCTATTTTTTACCAATGGACCAACATTCCACCAAGTAAAGCAACGCCGGACCATTCAACTTCCACCTCCATGATTCACGGTTTGCTTTACTTGATGTCGCTGGATATTTTCAAATGGACGGTGCCAGTAATATTATTTTCCATATTACTAAAATCGATTAATTTTCGTTTCATCTGACCAAATAACATGTTACCAATCGTCAACTGTCCACTTCCTATATTCCCTACAAAACTGTAGACACACCTTTACGTTTTTACTTGACAGCGCCTTCTTTTTTTGTTTAATGGCTGCAACTTAACCGATCTTACGTAGAGCTCTACCTATATTCCATTCACTTACATTATTGTTAAGTTAATTTTGGCGCTTTAGATTTATTATTCCTCATTAACCGTTCAATATGGCGATCGTCAAGATCTGTAAGTAACCGTGGTCGGCCATTGGCCTTAGATTTGGATGCTAAATATCGTCTTTTTGGAACATATTGGACAGTGCTACGGGTAACGCTTAGGGACTTAGCTATTTCTCTGCATGATTTACCGTTTTCAGTCAAATTTACTATTTTATTTTCCATTTCAATGCTAATTTTTTTCTTTTTTACTTTATAATATTAGAAAGAATAAGATTTATATTTAGACGCCTACAACCTCTCACAAATAGTGCTTAAATGAAAATAAATTTACAAGGGAAACGGAAAATACTAAAGCAAATAACGGTATGCAACAGTATGGCTCGTTTAAAGTAAAGTTACGCGCCACGTGCGAAGTTGTTCAAATAGATTTATTTCATATTTTTTTATATCATGGAGTACATAATATTTTTAATTATTATTTTTGGTTTATTATGTTACGTACTAAATAAATAACCTATGCTGAAATTTTCAGAGGGATTGCTTATTTATTAAGGATATAAACTCCATGTTTAACATAACGATTTTGTCAGCATATATACAATTTTGCTCACCATTTTATTTTCCTTAATCAAAAAATAATATCCAAATCGAGAATTAGCTGAAAACATGGTTTTTAATAATTTACCTCTAAATTCATTTGTTTAACATTATGAACCATTTCATTTAAACGTTACATTGATTTTCGAATTGTATGCTTGTTGCTTATTGAAAATGTTTGTTATCTGAATTTAAGGACAAGCAAATAATAATAAAAAACAATTTCAATTTAAAATATTATTATTAATCAACCGAGAGCTATAAAATATTAAATATATTAAAGAAACTCTGCGTGCAAACTATAACAATTAAATTGTGTAATTTGTTTTTAAGGTTTAAATGTTCATAAAACTAATGGTTGCTTTTATTATTTTATAGTTCGCTAATTGGGTTGGGTATTTCGAAACAACAACAAATAAATTGCTTGTCATCTGTGGATGGGCAAAAAAACAAACACACCCTACGGTTAATATTAAAAACAAATTTGCTTTAAACATTTGCTAAAACTAATATTAAACGAAAACGGTTTATAACAATTGAAGTTTTGCACGAACAATTAACAATTTTTTTTAAATGTTAATATGTTTATTGATTAAGAATAGCTTGTTTACTGTAGAGAAAAAATGATATAAAAAACGATTTACTTATTTCATGGTACAGCAAAAGAAAATTATCGAAAATTTAATAAAGATTAATAAATCTATAAATTTGACATCAATCTGACTATTGATTCGGGATTTACAGCATTTTGTTTGAAGCAACTTTCGTTACTGAAAAAAAAAATTTTTGTAATGGAAAAAAATGAATTTCGAGATTTGATAAAGCATACCAGCATTAATGATGCAGAGCGCAGTGGACGCCTAAATGAAGCTGTTATTCCAGAAAACATCAAAAAATCCACAAATTAGTTATGAACGATTGCAAATTGAAGTTGAACGAGCTAGTTGATATTGTAAAGACATCAGATGGTAGTGTAAAAATACCATTTTACGTGAACATTAGGGTATGCAAAAGTACATAGTGGATGCCGCTTGAGCTCACAGTCGACCAGAAACAACAGCGAATTGAGGCTTCAGAGGTGTATTAGGCGCTGTTAAACTGCAATAAAATGGAATTCTATAGTCAATATGTGACAATGGATGAAACATGGATTTACTATTAAACACCAAAATCCAAAAGAAAGTCAGCTGAGTGGACAGCAATCGACGAACCGAATCCAAAGCGAGCAAACACGCAACAGTCGTCCGGTAAAGTGATGGCGTCTGCATTTTAGGATGCGAAGGGAATAACATTCATCGACTATCTCCAAAAAGGAACCACCATCAAAAGTGACTATTACTGTGCACTTTTGCATAGATTGAAGGCTGAAATCGTAAGGAAATGGCTCCATTTGTAAAAGGAAAAGTGTTGTTTCACCAAGGCAATACACCCTGTGACAATGTCGATGAAAACGATGACAAAATTGAATTAATTTGGCTTCGAATTGCATACTTTTCCAGATTTAGCTCCCAGCGATTTTTTCTTGTTTTCAGACATCAAGAGAATTGTTGCTAAAAAGAAATTGAAGTGCAATGATGAAGTAATAGCTGAAACTGAAGTTTATTTTGACGAGAAAGAGAAATCATAGTATAAAAGTTGTATCGAAAAGTTGGAAAATCGCTATACTCGTTGTATCGCCCTCGAAGACAACTATGTTGAACAATAGAATTGAATTTTGTAATTTTTTTTTCTTAATAATGCAATACCCGCTTATACAATCTCTACCTCCTCTTAGCAGTAATTTGTAAATAACAAAGCTTTAACTAGTACCGTGTATCACACATGCAATATTCCATATTTAGTATGAATTAAAGCTGACACGCCTACTTATTCAATCTCGCCCCGTTATTGACTAATGATGTGTTATGTCCAAGTTTCTAAGCTTATACTATTGCCGTGCTCGAGATATACAAAAATTAATAGTTACCACGTATGGGAGATGCCACGCCCACTTATCCAATTCCGTACACTTTGAAACCAATATTGACTGCCACGAAACTTCTTTTATCGTTCTCAAGATATACAAAAGTCAATACTTACTTTGTGAGGGAGGTACCATGCCCACTTGTCCAAGTTTAAAGCATCCGAACAAACCACAATCCATTTTTATACATACAAAATTCCCTTTTTGGGAAAAAAAAATTAATATATGTATGAAAAAAAAACTGAACTTTTTTAAATTGCCTTAAATTATTAATTCATAAATATAGCGCATTTTTTAATTAAATGCTAAAATTTCACCAGTCAAGAGAGAAATACAAACATTTTAATTCAGTTTAAGGAAATTCTTCTTCCTTTGGCTTTAAGACAGATATCATCTATAGTTATTTTAGACCAAACGTCTTCTATAGCACTATTTAATTAATGTTTTGTCGTAATTTGCGGTCAATAAAAGACCAAATGTCTACGATCGCGTTTGTCTCAAGTGTAGAAGGTGGTCAATCTAAAAGAGGTATTTTATTATTTTTGATCCAGTCGGTTTAAAACTTCGTCTTATGACGTATTGTATTATCCTGTTGAAGAAAAAGGCTGTAAAGATTCACACCCGAAAATTTGATCAAAATGCGATCGAAGTTTTCAGAAAATAGTTAGATGTACCTTCTAGCATTTAAACGTCCTTCATGACAAAAAACACCGGTACCTTGAGCTTGAGGTGCAAAACAAAAGGGTTGATTATTAGCCAACAAGCGTACGGTGGTTGTGCTGGCACAAAAGTGTTTTTAAATCACTAAAGGCGATACCTCAGCAAGCTGACGACTATTATCTGTTCGATTTCAACTAAAAATTTTTCCATTATTTGTGAGAAGCTCATTACCTAAAAAAATTAAAATTTTTTTTCCGTATTGTAGTTAACTTATTACGTGTCGTAGTAAGTAAATAACAAAGTTTTTACCAAATGTTTTACTTTGTAACAAAAGTTCCCATTAGACTAGAAAGCATTCTGTTAATTATGACACATTAATTTCGGAGATAATATATATTTAAAGGTCTGTTTTTTTTTATTTTCTTTCTTTTACGAAGATTTTGCTCTAAAATTAATAAAATTGAATAAATAACAAACAAAACAAAAAATTGTTAAAACAGATCTACATATTTTCGAAGTATATAAACTAGGCGACAATTGAATGCAGAAATGAGTAACTAATATATATGTTGTAAATAAAAACATGTTTGAAGTATTTTCAAAGTAATAGTTTTGTAAATAGTTTTGTATTTGTTACTTTTCAAATAATAGTTTCTTAAAAAAATTGTACACTACTACTGACAGCAAAATTGACATGGTGTTAAAGCTCTGAAGGAAGCAAAATCTATACTTAAAGTTGGACTGATATTTAATATATGAAAGCTGTAGATGGCAAAGCAGGTAGTAAGAAATAAATGGTTATTCTTTAAAACTTTACTTCGTGAAACATTCCAAGTTATCTATCTTGTTCTGAAAAGCGGGATCCCAATCTTACTTAGAAGCGTTCTCGTACTTAAACACACAAATAAGATTAGAAAACTTGTGGTGGACAGACAGGTAATAGACATCTAATTTCTTTTTTTTTTTTTTTTATTAACAAGTTAAATTATTATAATTTTTTTTTTACAATTTTATAAAAATTCAAACAACGCTAATTTTTTTCTCAATTGAAATGCCAAAACACTGAAGGTTTTTTTTTCTCCCGTACTTCGTACATTTTTTTCTCATTAAAATTATTCGCTATTGAAAATTATTCTTTACTCTCATTTATTGAACTTTGCCCAAAGCGTAAAGAAACAGACCTATTACTCAATAGATTATTTTACTTTAAAGTTTATTTTATCTGAATTCTAAATTCCCTTATACTTGGAATGTGTATATGTGTATATTTGAGTGCTTAAACATTTTAAATACTATTAGTCATTTACTTGTCGCAATTACAATCTTTAATAAAACAAAGCCGCTATATTTAGTTTTATTTTTGCTTAAATTAGCATTTTCCAATTTGTGTAGAAACTTAAGCTGTTATTGTATTATAGAATGACTAAATAAAATGATGTAGAGTATGCAATTATTATAAATTACGTACTTCACTACTCCTATCTTAACTATTATATTAGTTATCATTGTTCACCCTTCTTCCAAATCTAAACATTTAAGATAGCCTGCAGTTTATTACAGAAAATAAGATATATACGCACTTTTTTATAGTATAGTATGTATTTAGCTTTTTCCCCGTGTTCTTTGTGCAATACTCGCTTATCAAATCTCCCGCTTTTTGGCTGATGTGGAAAATAACGAAGTTAGAATTTTCTGTTTTCCACATTTAAAAAAAAAATGCATATGTATTTAATATGAACGGAGGGTGTCACGTCAACATCCAATATCGCCCATTTATTGACTGATGATGTGTATTGCCCACGAAGTTGCTTACTTTAAGCGTTCTTAAGATATACAACAATCAAAGTTTAGCTTGTATGGGAATTACCATGTCAACTTGTCCAATTCCGCCCTTTTTTCGACTGACACCCATTTTCAGACCATATTCAAACACTTTAGCTATAATCGAATCTATGTATTTGAACTAAATTTAGAGACTGTTACTGTTACCATTTTTAAGACATAGACAAAGAAGTATTTACTTTATATAGGCGTGGCACCGTCCAATTTTAATTTTTAATATTTATATAGCCTATAGTTCCTTCCAGACATACAGAGAGATTTCAAGAAATCAGTTCGACAGTTTAATTGTCTATAGACTTCAAGCAAACATACAAAAACATATTCATTTTAATCAGTGTTGCCAGAAGTATGGGAAAATCCCTACATGTTGGGTTTTTTGTTACTAAAATGGAAGCGTAGGAAAAATAGGACAGAATTTTCATATTTGTTATTTAAGATAGCCTATAGTTCATTACAGAAAATAAGAAATATACGCACTTTTTTATAGTACTAAAATGGAAGCGTAGGAAAAATCGGAAAGATTTTTCATATTTGTTAAAATGTGGCATTTTTCTCATTTTGCATTATTTGTGAAATAAATTTAAACAAATTTATTTGTAATATTTTATTCTTCAAAATACTTAAAAAACTGTGTAGTTAAAAGGAAACAGAGTAGTTGTGGTTTATAAAGTTGACAACACCGATAAGTATTTATCTAAATTTAATTTAAATTATTATTTCAAAAATAAGTTAAAAAAATTGTACATCTTAAGTTCAAGAGAAAACTTCTTGTTGTTTTAATCAAGTGAAATTAAAAGGGTGTATTATTACATATTTTTAGTTTTATAATTATTTTTATTATTAAAGCCTTACAGCCGTATTTATAAAAAATAAAGACTATTTCATAAAAATTTTAGATAAAATTTCATAACAGATTCATATTTTAATTATTTTGGTTTCTATGTAGCTGACACTCACTAGTCCAAATTATTTAGTAATGAGAGTAGCACGCAATGTACAAGTTACCACTTGGTGAAGATCCATTTTTAATACCAATATTATGGAGAGAGCAATAACATCTGACAGGAGATTAGTGTTTCGGCGTTGATATATATGCAACTTATTCGTCAATATTCAAATAAATGTCCACATAAAGTTTTATATTTTAAAATAACTTTATTTATAATAAAATAATTAGTCGATTACACAAACGTTTTTCTTTTATATTTTGTCAAGTCGACTCGACGACTAAGAAGCTAAGAATACGGTTGAATTCAAAAAGCGAATGGTTGTCTTACAAGACAGAGTTGCATAGAATGGCAGTAGGTACTCTTTAAACTGGTCAGTTCGTCCAATCTTGAACCCAAGTCGTCTTCGACTTCCTCTACGGTAATATCAAATTCGAGATATGATTCACACCATCTTTTCATTTTGTCTGAACTAAAAACCGAACAGAGCTTCCGAGATGTTATTTTCAAGCCAGGTATGTCGTCTATTACATATCTGTCATTCCCAAGGACTCGAGATACGATATAAGGCCCTCGATATTTTGGTTCAAGTTTTCGCGAGCCACCAGTTCCTCGTGGTTTGTGTTAGAGAAGAACCAAATCACCTTCATTGTAAAGGGTCCGCCATCTAACATTTTTTTTCAACTAGTGCTTATTTCGTGAATGGTAACACTTAGCTCATGTCTGATTTGACAGATAATTAATTTTATTCTTCCGCTGAACGAATATGAATGTGTATACGCTTCGCTAAGTGGGCCTGCGATCGACTTACAGAAGATGCCGATTTTGCTCATTTTGATCTTGGCGGGTATGTAAACAAGCAAAATTGTTGCATTTGGAGCACAGAAAACCCGCACGCATACATTGAAAAGCCGATACACCCAAGACGAGTCACTGTTTGGTGGGGATTTTGGTCCGGAGGCATAATTGGGCCATTTTTCTTCGAAAATGAGCAAGGAGTGGCCGTTACAGTCAATGGCGATCGTTATCGGGCCATGTTGAACGAATTTTTGTTCACAAAAATTGAAGAGGAGGATATTAGCAACATAGCCGAAATTACACTCGATGTTTAGCGCCCTCTTTTTAAAGATCGCATTATCATCCGCAGACTTGATGTCGTTTGGCCACCTCGGAGCTGCGATTTGAAACCGTTGGACTATTATTTGTGGGGCGCCGTCAAAGATAAGTATTACGCAACAAGCCAGAGACAATTGACGCATTAAAGGACAATATTCGTGAAGCCATTGGTGATATACAGCTGCACACAATCGATAATGTGCTTAAAAATTGGACCGATCGTGTACGCCACTGCATGGGCAGCCGAGGCAGCCATTTGAATGAAATTATTTTCCATTATTAACCGAAAGGATTGTACTTTCAAATAAAAAAAGAAATTTGAGAAAATATTCAGTAGTTTTTTTATAGCATTAAAAAATAAAAAATTATTTGGCCGACCCTTTAGATAATATGGCGACTATGTTTATCATCAAATCGTTTCTTCCACCTTTCTCGTTCACGTTCTATATTCTGGAGAACTAATGTTGTTTTCTCGTCAATCGATAAAGTACAATCGGTGTTCACTTCATCCTGTACAGCAGCCAATAAACGATTCTGCAATAAGTCGATAGGTTTATAGTCGAAGATCATTAAGATTTAAACCTGAAGTTGAATTCCTTAGCGTATTAATTGACCAATGTATTATGTGCAGCGATTGGTCCCAATTTATCGTGTCTTCAGTCGTAGTACGAAGGAAGTCGTAGTACGTTCAACCTGGCCGTTGTCTCTTCGGGTGCGAACTGCTGTATTCACGTGTTGAATATTATGGTTAGCTCATTTAATACATTGATAACGAGAGCTGTTTTTGTATTTCGCACTGCTTTCACCACCACAAATTTTGTAATTGCTTCCGATATTGTCAATATATGGGTGTGACCACCCTTGCTTTTCACCAACGGTCCCAAGTGATCTACATGTATTTGTGGAAATGTAACGAGAGAACCAGAAAGTCTGTTGTACCCTTTCAAGGGTTTTTTTAATCCCGAAATTATCTATGTCAGCATTACAATATTTGGCGATTCGCCATCGTACTGCCTTGGGCACAACAGTCGTTGCCCATTTTTCGTTCTACGATAAAATCGGTTGTTCAAATAACTCGAACAATTAAAAAATTATCTAAAAAATTAAATCTAATGGAAAAAAACGTGTGTATTTGGTTTTTTGCTTCTTTTATTATTTAAAAACGAGTTCGATGTTTTTTTTTTTTTTTTCTTTTGAGTCCAACCCTCAGGGATGACCGCTACTCATATAGTGCACTGCGCTGGTATAGGAAAATATATTACGGGAAGGAGAATAGAATCCAATATGGACGTTTGAATTACATTTATTTATGTCGTAAGTGGCAGCGTAAACTGTCTAGGGAAGATAATTCCACAGGCGAATGGTGCGGCAAAGAAAAACGATTTCTCTCTATAATGCGTTGTGCGATTCGTTTGGCAATCAGCTACAAAGTGATACGCTCTACGAGAAAACTAGTACTACGTGAAAATATGTGATTATTAGGAATTAATTCCTTTATTTCGTCATTCCGTTATAGTACCGATAGAACAATGAGACACACACATGGCGATGATGCTCTACCGAATCGATAGAGTTGACTACTATACCGTCATTAATAAGTAGTTCGCCCTTTCATGTACGCGGTAAAGAAGCTCCAAAATAGACTTTGAAGCACCGGCCAATACGTGAGAGTTGCATGCCATTTTGGGTCGGTTATACATACATACATGAATCCCGCAACATCCCAACTGGGACAAGGTGGACCTTCTCTCGATCAATGAGCTGCACCAGATTCTATTTTTAAACTCATTGAAAGGGACCTACACATTAACGAAGGTTTCGAACGTCATATACATTAGTTAGAGAAGTGTTTCTTAGAGTAAATACTCATAACCCGTCACTAGCAGTCTTTGAGGTGATACCGCTGTTGAAAATTATTAATGGTATATAATTATAAACGGTCTGGTTTGGCCTTGAACCGAAGAGCTCTTGGTTGGTAGGCGGGTGTCTTAAATAACATACCACAGCGGCACACAAGATGATATGTTCTCTAAAAAAATAAAAAATTCATCGGCTTTGGTTCAATCGTGTGATCCTACCTTAAGAAATAATTTTTTCGAGGAAAACGAGTAAAACCACTGGTATTTTGCCTAAAATGACATTTGTTTTTCTTCTTAAAACAATTTTTTATTGCATACAGTCATCATCCACTTCAAACGTTATTTTTGTATTTTCTTATAAAAATAAGTAGGTGACACAAAAACTAAAAGGATCGGGGCAAAGGGGAACGCTTATATCATTTATAATGTATGTATATGAAGGTGGTTTGAACAATTACAATTTCGTTGGAATTAAGATTTAATATTTTCACTCTTTAAACTTTTTTCATGCTCCGTAACGATTACTGAAAAAAATCAGATTTCGTTGCGTTTCACTGATTACAATTCGATCAATAAAATTTCTTAGATCAATGAATGCGGTTTCTTTGAATAATCAATCTTTTCTAAATGATTTTAAAGTAATATATATGTTGAAGTTTATTACTTAAGCAGTAGCGCAGTGACTCTTTGATATCGTGACAATCTTGACAATATTTGACTTCTGGTCTAGGCGCTCACTCACAGCATTCTATTCTTATAATGGTTTTACAACTTCTTTTTATATTAAAAAGTATGACATAGCGTATTTCTTCAGACATTTTACATATTTTCAAATCAATATACATAACTTTTTGCACCAGCGTCGAATTATAGGTCTTGTAAGTATTAAGGAGATCAGATGGAGTGAAATATTGCTTGAACTGTCTTAATGCTTGTATACTTCTTTCGACACATAAAATATGTGATCCTTCCAACGAACTCTCGGTGAATTCTCATCTCCATAACTTTAAGAGCATCTGATTTTTGATTTTCGCCAGGTGGCTTGCGAGTGTGTTCATCCTACGATCAAAAGAATATGAATGACAAATGTTGCTGTCATCTGCGAAAGATATGATAGGATTAGCAGTAAGAAAAGAAAGTAGTTAAGAAATATTAGAAATATCGTGGGAGAAAGAACAAACCTTGCGGTGCGATGTTGGTGATGGCGATAAAATTGCATTAAAAAGTTTTTCTAATCTTCTCTTTGTCTTGTCTAAATACATGAAATTTGCAATACTTTGTATTGTTTTGTTTAGCTAGCCTAGAAGATTGTTTTAGTTTAGATCCTCATCTTCTTTTCTTAAGGATCATCGTCTGGTACATCTTTTTCCAGTTCAATATTAAACAATCGATTGCACGATTTGATTGCAAGCTCTTTTGTTTTGGTTTTTGAAATATATTTTAAAAGGTTAGCGCTGTTGGCGAACCTTGCGGAATTTAGGTTGATTTCAAAAAGTTTAATTAAAATATCTAACAGACTAGTAACCGCTGATCTAAAAGCAAGCAAAATTACAATATGTTCGAAAAATGTGTAATGAAAACAAAGAGATGTGATATTTGTACATGTCTCATCGAACAACGATTAATTGAGTGGATACTCTACTCACTACCTACGCTAAAATCCACGATGAATCCAGTCGGTTCTGGTTCTGAGACTGGTAAGTCTGATTACTACTTAAAGCGTCGACGTGGGCCATGCGTTTACTCTCACGACGTACAATCTCACAATCGAATTCCAATAATTTCATTACCCATCGTGCAACCTTTGGTGCAAGTCTTTGTTAGTCTTAGCCTTAGTAATCGCAACGTAATCAGTTACTAGCCGAAATGGTTTACCTAGTAAATAAATTTGATTACGCACCAGCGTCTCTACCACAACTAAAACTTCAAGTTCGTAACTGTGATATTTCGCTTCAGTATCAGAACAATGTCGGTTAAAATAAAATACTGGATGCCATTTATCGTCGCCTGTAGATTGTAAAAGAAGGCCGGCCAATCAAAGACTGACCGCATATGCGTGTACCTAGCGTTAAGCCGATGATTGTTCTTGCGGTTCACTCCATTGAAGTTCACCTTCTTTACTCTTCCGTAGTAGCATCGTAAGTGATCGTGAGATTAAAGATTAATTTTCAACAAATTTTGGAAATAACCCTGTTAGACCTAAAAATCTGCGGACCTCAGTAGCGTTCGTTGGTACCTTAAAGTTTTCAATATCAATTATCTTTACGCCTTCGCACGTAATACCGATCATATTCACAGTGTGATCCAAATACGAAACCTTCTTTGCGAGGAAATTGCACTTATTCAAACGCAAGGTGAGTCTTCCAGAATATTTAAATATCGATTCAAACGGTCGATACCATCACCCACGGTTCTACTGTGAATTACGACATCGTCAAGAGATGCTAATACTTTGCCTGGCTCATGAATTCTACAATACGGTGCATTAAGACATAAAAAACTGACGGTGCATTAACGAGCCCAAATGGCATCCTGTTGTACTTGTAATGATTTTCGTATATTACGAATGCTGTAAATTTCTTAGACTGCTCCTCAATTTCAATTTGATGATAGCCTATATGTAAGTCAAGGGTGGTAGAATAACGATAACTGGACATTTGAGCGAGATGGTCTTCAATTACTGGCATAGGGTACGGTATCTTTACTGTAATCTTCTTCAATTGGCGATAGTCTATGCAAAGCCTGTGCTCGCCATTCTTTTTTCAACAAGCACTATGCCAGAAGCATATGGAGAAGAATATTTTCGAATAAATGCACTGCCTAGGAGCTATATACGATATTCGATACTGTAGGGCGTTTCGCAAATGGAATTCTATACGGCTTGGAATATATAGGCTCGGGCGTTGTGACTAGGATTTCTACATTCACCAGATTCGTTTACATTTTCAGCAAAACCTTCGTCGGATGTCAAAGAATCCTTGGAATTTATTGCGTTTATATTTTGCACCCAACAATCGCCCCCTTCAATTATAGTACGTTTGCACTCTTGGCACAATAAATTACGACCAACAAGTATATTCATAGGTATTAAGGCATCATCAAACCCAAATAATTCAGTTTCAAAACTAGAATCATCGATTAGTAAGGAGATGATTACTTAACCTGTAGAAACATATTCGCCACCTGCGAAACCTTTTAAAACCATGCTGCCATCTTATTATTTCACTAATTTGTTTCGAGAACGATTCTTTTATGAGACTGCGGTCGCTACCAGAATCAATAAATGCTACGGTTTCAATGTTGTTAATTTTAACAGCATTACAAAGTTTACCATTTTGCTTTAAGGTGTTATCAGCGATTTTTTGATTTACAATCTTACGTGATGTACGATTGCATTTACCACATCCATCTTTCCACTATGGTTCGGGTCACTTAGCAGAGTAGTGGCCATAATTGGAACAGTTGTGACATTTAATTTTATATAACGTTACTTTCCTTTTTCATCGCTCCGATGTATCTGTGATGTTTTGCCGTAAGTATTCTTTTTCGGTTTATTGTTGTAGTTGCAATAGCAATTTATATCGTTCAGGAACTAGTTACACGTTACATATTCGTTTGAAATTTTCATCTTTAAATAGTGGTCATTAATTTCTATGACAATGTGACGGGCCATAAATGATTCGGTAAGATTACCTTTCTTTCCAAGAGCATACATTCTGTAATAATATTTTTAGGGACACTCATTCGATCGGCGTATCATCGTAGACATTTTGATATGAACGTCAGCTTCGTTTTCGGTATGTGGAAAATCTAAAAGAAATTTATTAATACACAAAAATACATCTTGTAACGAATCGACCCAGTATTTCGCTTGTATTTTCTGCTATTTGGCAAATCTTACTGACTGATCATTCCATCCATATGCTGCCCTTAAAATATTCACGCGATTCACAAACTCTGATGAGTTTATGGATTCACCTCCTAAAGGATTACTTGGCCATAAGGATTGGATGTATTATGGTATGATTGAAAAACATTTTGTGAAGGCAGAAATGATGGTGGCATAGCGTATGCATTACTAGTCAACACTGGCGGTTGCTGGCCGTACGTCGTTGGCGGCGTTGTATGTCGAGTATAAATATATTGTGGTAATGTTGGTTGAGCGTAAGAAGTCGGTGGAATTATATTTTGATAAGCTAAGGGTGCTGTTAGATGTTAGCCACGATGTGTTGCAGGCGAATTAATGTAGGTTGACGGTATCTGTGGAGCGTTGTATTGGGACGTAACATTGTCCGTTGTTACCATCGGACAATAAATACCAGCTGTTGCGTACTGTTGGCTGCTGTACGAACCTATTCATTAACGGTTGCATATTTACTATGAGTTCCTCCAATTGCAAAACTCGTTTCGACAAATCAGGTGAATGTGTTCGTGATCCTATACGTGCATGAACCACCGGAACATGAACCACAAATTTCTCTGCACTTAGCTTGTAGTTGCTTGACAGTCAATGCTCGTAATTTTCCATTGCGTCTTCCTGGAATTTCAGTCTTCTTCTAAGAATTTTCGTTCGTTTTCCAGGAGTTCAAATCCTATTTCTGAAATTTGACAGAAGATTGGTGTTTCGGCGTTGATATTATATGTAACTGATTCGTAAATATTGAAATAAATGTCACACAAAGCTTTTATATGTTTAAAATAACTTTATTTATATATAATAAATGGCTGATAACACAAACGTTTTTCTTTTATATTTTGTCGAGTTGACTCGACGACTACCAAGCTCAGAATTCGGTTGAATTCAAAAAACGAATGGTTGTCTTACAAGACAGAGTTGCATAAAATGGCAGTGGGTACTCCTTTAACTTGACACATCATGTAAATAATTGTTATTTTTGTTTAGTGAATGTGGTCCATATAAATGCGAGAAAACTAGCATAGCATAAATACCCAGACGTATCATCAGTGTCCATGCCAGTTCCTTATACGAACAATGATATTTTTCCAATTTGTTCAGATATAAGTGAAAATTCCATGAAAACTCTTTATTCATCATCGAACTAAGATTTTAACAATGAACAAAAACATTTAATTTCGTAAAGTCAACTGAATGACTTAATTACTGATTTGGATTTATCAAAACAAAAAGCAAAATTGCAAGCGGAAAAATCTTGACACTCAAACAAAAGGCACTGCTTATAAATAAAGTCGATTTCAAGCAAAAAACCGTCAGTTTTTTACAAAATTATCGCAAGAGTAATCCTCTGTGATAAACGTGGTTTGATTTGCAACGCTTTATATTTTCTAAATTATGTTTTTTGGTTTTTTTAACCTGATGAAATTATTTTCGTTTCTAGTTCCATAGCGTATCTTGTTATTTATTATGATTTTTTTTTTTTTTAATTCTGCACAATTTATATAAAACTGTTTTTACTTACATGACATAACGGCACAGACAGTTTTTTATGCTTATTGGTTTTTGCTATACAACCACGTCAGTCGCAGAGAGTTAAAGCATGAATGTCCCTCAAAATATATTTTTCTCATTTTCATTTAAATTTTTTCTGAAAACTTAGGTGATACGAGAAGACTGACTATACCAAGATTTGCCGAAAATCGGAAGATGATATGCAGGAATTTGGGATGAGGGCATGATGAGTGACTCCAACTCGTGAAACAGATGCTAAACAATACAAACGACTAGCTTTCATTTCTATATTTTCACTTTTTATTGAGTAAAATGCACATTAAATGGACATTAAGTGTGAAGTTAGTTAGTTACGACGGGTAGTCAGAGACCGACCCTGATCACTTAAGTGCAATATTGATCCGACTGTGATGCCCGTATCAGTAATCCAAACGTACCTACACGTCCGCATTCCGGTCCAAGGCGAACCAACCAGATGCATGCACAAAAGAAGGGATTCTACTGATACTCACATCAGTCAGGTCCGACATGGCATGCAGAAACGGACTTCCAAGAAAAGCAGTCCTGATATCCGGAAGATTTGGACTCTGGCACAAGAATGTTCGACAGTCTCCTCCTCTTCCTCATCCTGACAACCTGTGCAGTAGTCATTGAACGGTATACCTAATTTCCAAGCGTGCGCACCAGCCACCCAGTGTCCAGTAATGTCAGCCACAAGATTCGTAGCCTGTATCGTGGCATCCCCACAATAGACTCCGAGCGAGTCAGATCGTACAGGGGCCATATTTGCCTTGATACAAAGCACGTGGATTCGTCATCTCACCGTGTGCCCTGCCCAACATGTACCGCAGAACCCGAAGTCTGCAAGAGGAAAGTGGATCCCAACCAAGTGGTGAATCTCTTCGTTACCAAGGAGAGAGCCCACCCTCGCCAGTTCATCTGCCACACAGTTCCCCCTGGTGTCAAAGTGTCCTCTTACCCAGATAATCTCCATCTCGTTCAGTGACGCCCAGAATTCGCACACCAGTCACGATGTGGAGTAGACGCGCCCTGATCGTAGCCTGACTGTCTGTACAGATCCGGGTATCACAATCATAAACCCTATAGTACATCAACCACTCCGCTACCCTCTTTATCGCCGAGACCTCCGCCTGTAAGACACCACAATGGTTCGGCAGTTTAAAGGAGACTCTCACTCCGTAGTGCATTTTTGAATTCAAATCTATATATACATATGTATATATATATATATGTATTTACTAATTTGAGTTTAAAACCTTAAACATGAATACGACTATTATTTTTTCTTACATTCTAATTACTAAAATACGTATATATTTTTATAGGGGAAATCTACTTAACGTGTAGGGAAAAATCGGATTTTTTTAGTATGCGTAGGTATTTTTCCAAAAATTTACTGGCAACACTGATTTTAATAAAGGGTCCGCCATCTAACGTTTTTTTCAACCAGTGCTTATTTCGTGAATGGTAACACTTAGCTCATGTCTGATTTGACAGATAATTAGTTTTATCCTGCCGCTGAACGAATATGGTTGTGTCCAATGCATTTTCGCTTCGCTAAGTGGGCCTGCGATCGACTTACAGAAGATGCCGATTTTGTCAAAAAAATCATCTTTTCAGATGAAGCTCATTTTGATCTTGGCGGGTATGTAAACAAGCAACAAACAAGCAAACAAACAAGCAAAAGCCGATACACCCAAGACGAGTCACTGTTTGGTGGGGATTTTGGTCCAGAGGCATAATTGGGCCATTTTTCTTCGAAAATGAGCAAGGAGTGGCCGTTACAGTCAATGGCGATCGTTATCGGGCCATGTTGAACGAATTTTTGTACACAAAAATTGAAGAGGAGGATATTAGCAACATAGCCGAAGCTACATTCGATGTTTTGCGCCCTCTTTTTAAAGATCGCATTATCATCCGCAGACTTGATGTCGTTTGGCCACCTCGGAGCTGCGATTTGAAACCGTTGGACTACTATTTGTGGGGCGCCGTCAAAGATAAGTGTTACGCAACAAGCCAGAGACAATTGACGCTTTAAAGGACAATATTCGTAAAGCCATTGGTGAAATACAGCTGCACGCAATCGATAATGTGCTTAAAAATTGGACCGATCGTGTAGGCTACTGCATGGCCAGCCGAGGCAGCCATTTGAATGAAATTACTTTCCATTATTAACCGGAAGGATTGTACTTTCCAATAAAAAAGAAATTTGAGAAAATGTTCAGTAGTTTTTTTATAACATTTTCAAAAAAAAAAAAGTTATTTTGCGGACCCTTTATATATGTGGCGACGTGGAAAATTAACTTAAGTCGACATAAGCGCATATTGAGTTATTGCGTTAGGAGCTTTATAGAAGTCAAGGTGCATAATTGTATTTAATCCATTTTTTCAAATCTTTCTTTTTGCCAATTTTATGCGCGTTTACTTTTTAGCTTAAGTTTTTTGAAACGATATTGAATTTGTCAGAACATCTTATGTGTATATAATATAGTATTTTTTATTATTCCCATTCATTCATTTTACAACTATAAAGCTTAAGCTTAATAATTTTGCTATATTTTTATTTTTTTACTTTCAATAAAATACTGTTTACTTAAAACTATGAAATAGATATTATTTCAATAAAAGAACTTAAGTGTACTTAAGGCTCAGTAAAACGCACAACTGTATCAAAAAAAGTATTGTATGCTCTCTGTTTAGCAACATTTTTTTTAAAGCTTTTACTTCTTTTGCTTAGTAAGGTTGTTACCAATATGTTAAGTTATAGTTTTGTTGCAAAAAAACAATTAAGATAAAAATTACACAAAATTGGGCATATCTCAAAACTTAATTTTTCGACCATTCTATTCACATATATATTCACATATATAAAACATGCGTTTTAATTAAAACAAAAATCATATTTAAGTGTTGTCGAGTTAATGGATCGATGTTTCTAATTTTAAAAACTAAATATTTTTCTACATCCGATAAACATTCGTAACCACAATTAAATTTTTTCTTCGTCATGTGTTGTTATGCAAGCGCTCTAACCACTACACCACGCCACCACCCCCCGCGACATTATATAGTTTAATAATTACTCTTTATTTTTATTTAAATTAAATATAGAACCTAGTTTTCCCAATATGTAGTCTTTGGTCTTAAATATTAAAAAACAAAAAATGAAATTTATAAAAAATATATACATATGTACATATATATATTTCAATAGAAACTCTACTTATCCATTAACAATTTAAAATTTATTGAGTCAATATGTATGTACACGTAAAATACACACGATTATTCTTAATCCGAATTCTAATAAAGAGTGTTAAATTATTCAAATACAAGTATGTGTCTTAGAAAATGTGTGTTCATAAAAATAAAAAAAAAATGTGTGCTAATAAAAATGTCTTGAATATTCGTTAATGGTTGGGTGTTTTTAAATTTACATTAAACTATTCTTATTTTTTTCCCACTCTGAATAACTCAAAAAAAATTTAATTTGTTAACTTTTACCATTTTAAAATCTTTAAAGTGAGAAAATATAATTCCTGTATTATTTTATTTGTTTATTACAGCTTTTGCGCGGTGCTAGTGATAATGAATTGCGTCAATATAATCTGATGAAAGATCCCTCTAAATATCATTACATGAATCAGGGAAGCATGGATATTTTATCAGAAAAATCCGACTATAAAGGCACAAATAACGCATTTAAAACACTCGGTTTCACATCGGATGAAATTTCAACTATATGGCGTATTGTAGCAGCCATTTTGCATCTAGGAAACATTGAATTCCAAAGTATATTGAATCAAATATAACCTATAATTTTGACTATAATTATTCCTTTATTTTATATTTGTGTATAATAGTGATTGAAGACGAATTAGTTATAAGCAACAAATCACATTTACAGTCTGCTGCAAATCTTTTACAAGTAACAGATAAAGAACTAGCGACATCTTTAACAACACGCGTTATTGCAGCCGGCGGTAATATAATGCAAAAGGATCACAATGCAACTCAGGCGGAATATGGCAAAGATGCTTTTGCTAAGGCTATTTATGACCGCCTTTTTACTTGGATTATTACACGTATTAATCGGGCAATTTTATTTCGTGGATCAAAAACACAAGCTCGTTTTAATTCTGTGATCGGTGTGCTGGATATTTACGGTTTTGAAATATTCGATTCAAATAGTTTTGAACAATTCTGTATTAACTACTGCAACGAAAAGTTGCAACAACTTTTTATTGGTATGTACTTATTCTTCTGTAAACAATATATATATTACAATTTGTTAAAAAGATTTGGACACAAACAATACCTAATTTTTTGGAAATCCAGTTTAATTTTGTGAAATAGTTTAGCTTTAGAACTCATGAAAAATTAATATTTATTTAGCAGTCGAATATCGTTATAATTAACTCGAAGGGTCAATACAATTTAGCTTGCTACATTCATAGTAGAAAAAAAAATATTTTTAAAAGTTTGCGTACTCTTTGCTTACTTTTACTTTTTCTATTACCTTTCCTTTATTTTTGCTGAAGTCTTTCACTTTTTAGTTATAATCGTTGGCTACTTACACAAGAAAACATCTGATTGTTTTTCTTTGTTTTACAAATCAATCTAAATCATGTCAAAATGCTATTATAAATAGAACGTTTTGGAAAGAATAAATTGTTTTAATTCAGTATTCGGTTATGTTTTATTCATGGTGAAATTACATATCTTTTTATAGCGTGCACCTGCGATCCAATCGCCAGTCATCTCTCTCTATGATTGACCGTTTACCTCTTCCGCACAATATGTCACAATCCAATAACTCATTTTCGCTTATAAAATTATCTTTCACTAATAGTAAATCAGTCACGACATTATTTCCATCAATTTCAACCGATGCGTTTATCTTTCCAGTACATTCATACTTTCCTTCAGCGAACCTTTCTAAAACAATTTTGGTATCCTCAATAGTACTTACGGCAGTCGCATAAGACTTTCGAATTAACAACCGATTACTACTGGGATCGACAAAGGAATGAGTTATCTTTCCATTTATTTTCACTTCTTTAACAATATTATTTATGTTCACTTTCGGCTCAACGTCAAGATGATCGATTCGGTTGTTGCCCTTGGTTCAGTTCTTTGGGCGCATTTATCGGTTGCATGTGTAGTGCGGTTGCAGATGTTACATCTTGACTTACGCTGTGGTTTAAGGCACTATCAAAAAGTGACCCAGTCTGAAACAATTATAGCATTTAACATTGTTTTCATTTTTAATATCAATAACTCTCTTGAAATTTAATGTCGGTTGCTCTCAGCAGGAAGACTCTTTTTTGATCTCGTTATAATTGCAGTATATACACTAGTCAGAAAAAGATTGCGTACAAAACTTTTTATTTCATTCAGGATTCTGTATTTCTAAGAATTCGCAACAAAGCTTAAACTTTTTGGTTTTGTAATATGTCTTAGAGCCCTGTAATATATTATAACCAAAATTTGTATTTTAAAAGAAAGTAGTTTTATTGTTAGACATCATAATTAAAAAAAAATTACTCAGAAAAAGTCCGCTTGCGCATATTTTTTTTTCGCCGTCACTCAGTTCAGTTTTTTTCTCCGTTTTAGTTTCTTTAATCAATTTGATAGCTCAAGCTAAGTAGATGATTAATCCGCTGTAGCTTCCTCCATATGATATATGATTTTTTTGTGTAGTGGTGAAGATCCTTGCTAATTGGTGGCGATCTTTACTTTAGCGCTGTAATTTTTTTCATAGTAGGTGGCGTTTTTTTTCCTGATCATTCGTCTGATGTTTGTCATCATCGCCAGAGGTATGCGAGAAGGGTCAAGGGGGCTTTTGTCTTTTTTTTTTTAGATGGGGTTGTCTGGAGGGAAGTTGAAGCCTTTTTTATTATTAAACATTCGCAACCTCAATTAAATTTTTTCTTCGTCATGTCCTCTGCTGTGGCTCGAATCTGGGTCGTTTGTGTTGTTATGCGTGCGCTCTAACCACTACACCACGCCACCCGCATAAAATATTAACTTATTAATCGTTGTTTTTTTAATTTATAGCTGTTGGTTTTGTTGAATTTTTTGTTAAATTTATGTATTTGCTGTAGGAAAATTAATTTTAATTTGTGAAATAACACTTTTGTTTGCAATGTGTTCAGAAAGAAAGGCATTTAACTTGCCTCAAGAAAACTTTTTTTTTCTCAGAAAGCAAGAAAAAACCTATAAAGAAGTTGCAGAAAAGGTAGAGAAAATGCGTTCCTCTATCTATAAAACCATCAACTTTTATAAAGTAATTGGAGCTTTGTATCAAACTCGTTCTGGCCGTTCTTCAAAATTAATTTTGAGAAAAAGGATACATCTCATCAACTTTGTGCAGCAAGATCTCAAAATAATAGCCTCAAGAGTGGCTGAAAGTGTTAATTTTAAATGGAACAGGAGTATATGTGATGATAATTTCAGATATATTTTGAATCGAAATAGTTTTCATGCTCGTAAAGAACGTAAGAAATCCTTTATTTCATTAGTTCGGTAGAGAGCTGTTTAATAAACCATTATAATTCTTGGAGATTGTTATATTTTTTGATGAGTGTAAGTATTGCATTTCTATAATAAAAAGTTGTTAATTCTAAGCTTACGTTCTCCAAGGCCTGTCTTGCATTCTCACTAACGTCCACAAGAGCAGTAATACAACTATGATCCCAGCGAAAACCGGATTGCATTCTAGAAAAGAAATTGTTTAAATTGATGTAATTAATCATTTTCCCATAAAGTAAATTCTTCAAAACTTTCGAAAGAAAGCACAAGATTGCAATCGGCCGATAACCCACATTCGGCTTAAGCAGCGGAATTATTTTCACATGCTTCCGCTTTGTCGGATACGTGCCGGACATAATAATGGTATTAAATGGGTAATAAATGGGAGGATCAAGGGTAAAATTAGTTTTATAAATTTAGAGTTATCGTACCCAATTGCATTAGATTTCACCATAGAAACAGTCGACTGACATCATATTGGCTAACACATTCAAACTTAAACTTGTCATGCTCAAGTAAATTAATATCAAAATGAGCAGTGACGAGGAAAACTATAGAAATTTGGGCCTGCCCGTACCATGAGGGTATTCACAAAAAATTTATTAAAGTCGCTGGAATTTATTTGACTACTAGTATTCTTGTGAGTGTTGCAAACACCTATCTCACGAATAGTCCTCCAAGTTTGCTTAGTCTCATATAAGGTATTCTAAGGCCCAGAGATAGCATGTATTTGTATTAAAATCACCATAGACAACAATATCCTCATATTCCATTGTCAGTGTTTCAAGGGCATCAAAGAAATTGTAAAACGATATTCTATTATTCGGTCCATATACGCACACAACCCAACCAACAAAAAAATAAGGTAACGATTCTAAAATCGCAGCCGATATTGTAAAGCTTTATAATGTTCCAAAACAGTTCCGTGTGTCACCACAGTCTTCAGATATCAATCCCATTGATTATTTATGGGATCTGTTAAAGCAAAAAATTTGCCATCATGTTATAGTATCAAAAATTATATTAAAAAAGTTTCGCCAACTGAATGGGTGGAAATATCACTGGAAGTCACCACAAAACCGGTTTATTCCATGCAAAAAAGATTGTCTGTGGTTCTCAAAAAAACAGACCATCCAACTAAACACTAATTTATTGTTAATGGTGTCGTAAATATCCAAAAATAAAATTTTAAGAAACTACATTCACTTTTGTACATAGACTTTTTCTGTGTGTTTTTTAACACAATCTTACTTTATTGTAATTAATTTGTATACAATTAATTTTATTTGATGAATTTTAATTTTTATTAAAACTATGCAACAAAATTTAATAAAAAAAAAAAATTAATTTTATATTCTTAAGACCTGTTGTTGTGTCATTTTTTTTTGTTTGTTTTTTTTTTTGTATTATAATAGACATAATGGTTTTGTACGCTGACTTTTTCTGACTAGTATAGTTATGTCTCTCAACAAATCGTTACATATTGTACTATAGCAGTTTCGAACCTAAGGCTTTCATTGTGTAAAAGTATGCATGCGGTGACTCACTATTTTGACGTTTAGTGTTTGACGTTTAGTATTTAGCAGGCCCACACAATTCCTATTGTATGACAAATAATACTAATTGATTGTCCCAAATATTGGCCCGTTTCAAATTCTCGATTCTTCTAATAAACTGTTCAGAATTCAAAGAGGTTTCCGAAGACGGGTTAAAGTCTGATTACAACCAAATTATCTCACGTACATTGTTATAAGGGTTATAAGATGGATTGAATAGGTGACGGAGTAGAGTAATCGTAGTCGGCAAAGAGAAAGTAGCGATCGGCTGTATATTTTTACTTTGTAGAGTCTGAGTAGCATGTATGTGCAGTACTACCTACGGGTGCATGCACATTTGTGATGGTCGCTTGGACATCGACGATTTCAGGCGTTGTTGCCTTTGGTAACGGCACAGTGGCAAGTGTAAGTCCATTGTAATAACAAAGACCCATTAGTAAAGCTCGAAAAACAGTAATATGAAAAATATTCATTTACTCGATCTTTTAGTTTTGTTTATTTATTACGCTATTACTTTCTTATACAATTGTCCGTTATTTATTTTTTTTTTTTATTTCCGCGAAATAACACGACACTTAACATGTAACCGAAATTTTTTCGCAATGCAACAACAACTATATGAGAATAAAAGTATTTTGTATTAGTTTTTTTTTCTTTACACGACACTATTAAAAGTTCATCCCACTTCTGAAATTGTCAAGATGCTTTCATAAATATGTTTTGGAAAAAATAAATTGTTTTATTTCAGTATCCGGGTACGTTTTATTAAAAAGAAAAAATTAACAATATTTGATTTTAAAACTTACTAACACACACGGCTTTGATCTTTTCGATGTCACTAATACCCTGTGGTGTATTTTATGAAAAACAAAAATAGTAAAAAAAGCATAATTGCATCTAACAACAGGGAGACAATAACGTCAAACATAACGTTGCCTAGCATATAACTTTTGCGCTACAATAAGTTACTTCAATGATAACATCGTGTCATGAACAATAATATTAATTTACCTTATTTAATAAAATGCTAGATTGCCTTAAGATGTCATTACTTTTGAACAACGCGCTATTTTAGCTTATCTCATAAATAGGTTGTAGTCGTAAAAAAATTTGACAGACATAATGGTAGCAAAAATATTAGGAGTACAAAAAATTCTTAGTGTTTTCTCTATTTTCGTATATACATTTAAATATCATATAGTTAGCGTATATTCCCAGTTTCATTTATGTAAGAGTTAAGTAATATTATTTTTTACAACTGTATATTACGCTTGACGCACTGATCTACACTTTTCATATTTGCGGTAATGTAAGCTGCAAGGTACTATATGACGTCAATGTTCGTGATAATGTTGGAATGTTTATCAATAGCCAGGCGGCACTTCTATCATTAAATTCATATATTACTAGATGTATATTGGTCAGATAAAAGTGTAAGTAAGGTCGTCCAGGTAAGGTCGTCCAGGTAAGGTCGTCTGTCTGACCTAAGATAAGTAGTCTATTAAAGGTAGAAAGAGTCTGAAGATCCTCCTTCTAAAGATCCTCTTTCTTGGGTTCAACAAAATGTCCTCTATTAGCAAAGATTATAATAAACATGCTTGGCAGAATAATGTTTGCCTTAAAGCAGTAACAAATTATTAAAAAAAAAAAAAATAATAATACTTTAAATTTAACAAAGATGAAATAAAGTAACTATTTTAGATTAATCAAAATAAATTCTTATTATTAAAAAAAGTATTTAAAAAACTGTATAATTACCCTTGTGAAAAGTTTTTACCTCTGTCCTTTGTAATTGTTTTTAAGCGGCAAGTATTGCTTTTTACTTGTCTTGATGCTTGATGTTTCCTCAGATCTAAAATTTTACATTATATGATGATGCCTCCGAATTTTTTTGTTTTATAAGATTTGTATCTGGCGACTATTCCTGTACATGTTATGAAGTATGTTTTAGCTCATTGTTTTCATAAAACAAGAACTTGGACTAAATTTTCCTTCAAAATATTCTAGAGTGCTTGTTAATTTTATCTTCTATAATGACAAACGTTTTAACAACGTTATTTTCCTGAAGCTCTTTATTGTGTTTTTTGTGCGCCGTCTGAACTAGAAATAATAAATTCTTAATTATCGCAAAATATAACGCTATTCTAGAACTCATCGGACATATTTATATGAAATTTAGTGAACTCTAATCTCTGATAAACAATAAATTATATGAAAAAAAAAAACAGTTCGCCAAAAGGGCTTTATTAATGATAATCAGCGTTATGTAGTGTATTTCATATTGTTTGTGGATTCACATTTTCGTTAAAACTTTGTTGCATTTCTAAGCATAATATAGCAGCTGAAATTTTTGAATTTTGTGCCACTGTAGCAACAAACATCCGCTCCTAGCATATTTAAGTTTTTTTACGTCCATTTCTGTTATCTAGCTTTAAATTGATCGGTATTTTAAACAAATAACTCATTTTTATTACAATTTTTGATAATATTAGTTATAAATATCAATATAAAATATTGGTAAGATTCTAAGGTTTAATTTGGGCTACTATGCAATTGTTATGTGCAGAAAAAAAACCGTTTTAACTGCAAAAGCCAAACGCACACAATTGCTTGCCTAAACTTTTTTGATTTGGATATATATCTTATATTTGGATTTGTAAATGAAACAACATGATTATTAATAAGTAGATAAAAAAGAACTCAAAATATATGCTGTGCAATATTTGGAAACTAATTTTCTAACAAATATAGTTTGTGCCTAAATTTATTTATTTATTTATTTTATTTTATTTATTTTTTTTGGTTTACTGTAACACACATATTTTTTATATTACTTTACTTTTTTTAGAATTGGTTCTTAAGCAGGAACAGGAAGAATACCAACGTGAAGGCATTGCGTGGCAAAATATTGAATATTTTAACAATAAGGTAAGCCAAAATTATAAGAAGTGCTTATGAAATTACTTACTTTTATACATACATACATATACCAAATGATAAGTAATATTTATTTTATTTTTATGTTATTAATTTATTTTTATGTTATTAATTTTCATAAAAAATTATACCTATATATATTTAGGTAAAAAATTATATATGTACATTAGGGTGGGTCGATTTGTAGAGACGCAAAAAAATCGCCCAAATGACAAGGAAAATCGTATTCTATGAATCAAAAAAAGAAACTTTGCCCAAGGAACATACCTCTAAAATGAATTCTGATTTTCCTTATATTGATGTTCATTGGGTTTTCGATAGTTGTTGTTGTTCATCTTGAGGTGTATATGATGGTGGATTCATTTCGCTGAAAAAATAAAAAAAAACTTAAAATAAAATATAGCTTAAACCAAAGGCCATAATTATGAGTTTTAAGAATTTTTTAGTTGGAAAAATATTCAAAACACCAGCACAGCGCAACAAAAGATGCCACGAAATATATTAAATATATATGTTAAATGTGTTGGAATGTTTAAAAATTTTGTTTAATGTTTTTGAACTTTTTTTAAGACTCTTTTAAAATTTTATTTTTTTTTTTTTTATTGTTTTTTTGCACTTCACTTTTTTACATTTTTGTTTAGTCTTTTGAAATACTGAAAAAATCTCAACAACGCAATAAACTACATTGAGTTTTCCAAATTCCTTTTTGCCTGAATGTGGTCAAAATAAGGAACATCGACCCGCTCTAATGTAAATATATATAAAAAAATTAAATTTGTTGTTTGTTCAAAGTAAAGTTAAGAATAAAATGAAAAGCGTAACGCATAGTTAGGCAATTATAAAAATGTAAAAAGTTAAAAGTTTCCCAATATCAACATGAATGTTCCTTTGTATCATATGTATGTTTTAACAAACTCAATTCATTTTCATAATATTTTTGATGTTTCGTCTTAGAAGGATTCTTGGTCGGGATGAAATATCTTTAATATAGTAATTCTGTGATACTTGAATGGCATCAATTTCAGCTTCAAAAGAAATATTCTTTCCCAAAAAATACTTGAAATATCTTTATGATAAACCTGAAACTCATTTGACTTAAAGTTTAGAATCTCAAGCTCATGTATACACGCTATTATATAGTAGAAATATATAGAGTGAGTTCGGTAATTATAGAACACATATGTTTGTCTCGCTGCTCTTCAAGAAGTATTTGCACAGATTTCAGCACATATGGATTTCAATACGATTTCTGATCGATTGTCCAACTAATCAATAAAGAGAAAATAAATTTGTTCATATAAAACAAGTTTTATACAATATACATATAAAAAATCTAAAGCAACTCTAAAATGAGAAAATTGGAGGATAATGTGGAACCGCTTAGATGAGAAATGTAGAATATTTTTTGCATTATTAATAAAAATAAGGTTCAATTTATTGAAACAAATTTCGTTAACGATCCAACTTTTCTAAACGGACATTGAAATTACTTGTTTTATCTGTATTTCATATACTATACTTTGCAGAATATGAAAGGAAGTTTCGCTGTCTATGTTTCTTTTTAAGAATGTCGAGGAATAATTCGGGAAGACTTTGTATAGAAACAGCCAGGAAACCAAAAGCCTTTAAATGGCTAACATTGTGGCGTTTACCACGCCAAAAGTATATTGCGTTTTGTTATTCAAAATATATTTCAGATATGCAGTACAAATGGCAATCGATTCGCTGCAAAATACCATTTTTCTGGAGTGTGTAGTTACTGGGGTGTGTAATACCGCTTTACGCAAAAATATCGTACGTTACAAAAACGAAATTTTACGTGAGAGCGTGTGCAAATTTCTTTGCTTTGGCTGGTAATATAATTTTAAATGTGACACAATAACCGATATGTTAAAATCAAGGAGCGAACCCGAACAACGATGGTTCATTAAAAAACATATGGTTCATTAAAAAATTTATAAAAATAAATTACAGATTACTTGTAACGAAGTAATCAGCGTACAATCTTCACACAAAATAGAGTAAAAAGCGAAAACCTCTCTTTCGTTTTTGTAGGAGAATCAATTTTATGTTCTTCAGATGGCAATGAGGACTTGCTCGAACAAATTCTAAAAAAGAAGGAAATATGTTGTAAATGAAATTCTGCAAATGTATCATCGGTTCGATTGATAGCTGATTTAAAAATGAAATTGAAATTGCGAGGGAAAAAAAATTTTATTGTTTTGGGAGCAACATTAAATGGGAGCGTAGTACCTGCTACACAAGTAAAAATATGTTGTAGTCTCAAAGAACAATTTTAAAAGAAGAAGAGTTTAAAAGTAAACATGTTAGTGAGAACATGAAAATTGCTATCTGAGAGTTAAGTTGAATGGATAATTACCATTATTAGTATCTGGATGAATTTATTTTTATTTTTAATATTTTGTGCAAAAATTTAAGCATTGTCAATAAAATAACACAGTTTAAATAAAAATTTAAAAAATCTGCATACACCTGACACGCATGTTCAATCGTCGCTGTTTGTCAGTGGCGAATAAAGGCCCAACCATAATATGCATTGGCCAACGACTGTCTGAATACACACAATCAAATGTGTATAACCATAATGTACTTAACAAACTTTTCGTTAAGTTTTATTCAGTTTCATTTGCTTACGTTTTGAGCGAACCCAATCGCACTTTACTTACGTAAACAGCTGTATGTGTGTTATATCCAAAATAATGACAAAAGAAACACGTTGTGCAATGTTTTGTTTTGAAATAAGAAATTTTTAATTATTATTTTGTTTCTATTCACTTTTATTAACTAAAATGTACCCAATCCTGTCAAAATGTATGAGTCTATTAGGTACATATGGCAAAATTAAGGATTATTGCTGCTTCATTTGAAATATTAGTAAACAACAAAATAAAATGAAGTATTTAATTGTTGTCTTATTTTGAATGAGAAAGTAGTGAAGATTAAAATTTTTTGTAGAATGTCGAAAATAAATACAGTTAGTGTCATTAATATTAGGTTTTTAAGTTTATCGATAATAACATTATGGATAGGTAATCAGAAGAATAGCAAAAACTTAAATAAATATTGTCAGTATGAGTATTCAAATATATGGAAAAAATGGCTCTATGGTAACCATGCAACCGTGATAAATCGATCAAAGTTTGTTAACCCTGTTTACTAAGAGCCATTAATATTCGGTTTTTCCCCTATTTATATGCTATTTGCAAAACAAACATGTTATTCAGCTACTTTTCCAGCAATATAGAGATACGTTTTAATAAAAGCGCAAAACACCTCCTTTCTTGTCTGTCCAAAATTCTACTTCACCGCAAATTATACAAATAGGGCGCAAAGGAAAAACACTCCTTTAGAACAGCGAAAACTTGTTATTTTCCATTATGAAAAAGGTAAAAAGTACAAAGAGATTGCTGAAATTCTGAATATGAAACCAAATACAGTTGGGGGCATTGTCAGAAGGCACAGAAATGAAGGAAGAATACACTTCATAAAGCAGACAGGTCAGCCAAAAAAATTGACCGAGCGGGAAGAAAGTTCAATTGTGCGAAAATTAAAATCTAACCCACGCTTAAATGCTCCCAAATTAGTCACAGAGGTGCTCAATGAGTTTAAAAAGAAAATATCTGCATCTACTATACGAAGAACCATAAGAAAAAAAAGGTTTTCATGGCCGAGTAGCACGTCGTAAGCCATTGGTTAATTTACGCAACCGAAAAGCTCGTTTGAGTTTTGCCAGGGAGTACATTAAGAAGCCTGAAACTTGGTGGGATGACGTTATATTTGCGGACGAGAGCAAGTATAACGTATTTGGATCCGATGGGCGTGTAATGGTGTGGCGGAAGCCAAATGAGGAGCTACAACCACAAAATTTAAAACCAACCGTAAAACATGGAAATGGACATGTTATGGTGTGGGGTTGTATGAGAGCTAAAGTGACGGGAAAAATAGTTTTATCGGTTGAATTATGAATAAGGAATCATATTCGAATATCCTCCATCAAAATTTGAAAGAAAGTGCAAATAAGCTGGGCGTTTTAGATTATTTTAAATTCTATATTCTATTGAATTAGATATTCTATTGAATTGGAGATGAGTGTTACAAAATTCGAAAGTGATGATCATATCGATGTGGACCCAGAAACAAGAACTACAACTGTTTATATCGGAGAAGACGAAACTGAATGAAATTCATTGACTATAAATGCAGAAATCAGAATATATCGCAGACAAAGCGTTATTCGAACTCATAAATCAGAAATCAAATCAGTTCTGTATCCGATGCATTTCATCTCATATTTGCGAAGATATCGTCAATATAATTGTTACGCACACTAATCCTAATGAAAGAGGTGCACATGGATCGAAATGGCAGCCAGTAGACAAAATCGAATTAAAAACTTTTATCTGACCATTGTAAAATGCAGGTCTAACTAGACAATATAATGAGTTACGAAGAATTTTAGCATCCATTTTTATATTAGCACATTTTCTGAGACTGAATGTCAAAATTTAAATTTATAACAATACTGCGACACATACGTACAATGACATTCGGTAATATATTTTTGTATATCTTGAGAACGGTTAGAATATGGAAGGTTCTGAATTTGTTCTAAGTGACTCCTTAGATAATAAAAACCAGCAGTTAAAAAGTTGACGGAATTGGATAAGTGGGCATAGTACCTCCATACAAAGTCAATATTAATATTTGTATCTCTTGAGAATGTTAAGAGTTGAAGTTTCTAAATAACTTGGCGGTCAATTCAAACCATCAGTTTTAAGAAATTATGGAATTTTGCATGTGTGGAGAATGGTAACAGTTAAATCTTCGTTATCTATCCACACCAGTCAAGAAGCAAGTACAGGTAGGCTACCAGCAACGCGAGAGGCTATAGTTTAATATATTTATGTATTTTATTTTAACTTATATGTATATATTACTTGTAATTAGTTTTACTTTGAATTACATGTGTGTGTCTTTTACGCCAATAATAAACCGCCTAAATAAAAAAATAAAATAAATAAACAATGCAAATCTGACAGCTGACAGCTAATCGGATTATTTCTGCCAATAAGCAATAAAAAGCAGTTCTATGACACAATTTTTTGAAAGCGTTTCTGCAGCGAACATGTAATCGATGATTTTGGATTCCGTGACACCAAAATCATTTTTTTGTCCATTTCAATTCGGATTCTGACAACAATCAGATTCTGTAACACCCCTGATTGTTTTCATAGAGCTATCGAAATATCCATATACATAGCAGTTCAATTGAACCTGAACTTTTTTGGAATATAGAAGGTTATTTAAGTTTATCTAATATTTTTGGTAATAACTAGTCTGCAAATGACTTAATATTTTGAAAACTGTTTTCGATGCTGTTGTAACCTGATATATTAATTCGTGCACTACGAATGATTGTAGGTCATTCGCTAGGTGCTTAAGCTGTTCTGTTACGCAAAAAAGATTCAATCGTGCTATGCACGGAATCTACTGGCATCATAGAATTGCTCGCAAAAACTAAGAAGTATGCGAATATAGTTATTACAGTCTTGTTGCAGTTCAACTGTTAGAGCATACTTCATTAAAGCCACGCTTACCATCGCTTTCATCCCACAGAAACAGTAACCTTTTCGTGTGCCTTTTTCGTAAATTCTATAATTATAATAGACATATTTGCGAAAGTAAAACAGTGAAAAAATTTTTCCGCGCGTGTGATATTCAAGGTTTTTTGCATATTAAAACAATTGCATAATAAGTTTGATTTCTTCTTGTTTTCTGCTTATCATTTACATTTTTGTTTGTACGATATTTTATTTGCACTAAATATTTGTATGGCACATACCATAATTACTTTCATAAGAAAAGCAATAATGTGACATACGATAAAGTTAATTTAGTGAAATCTTCCTAAATATAGTGAATATCAATATAATGTTTTACTAGTGGTCAGTTTGTGGCTTTGGAATACATTTGTATCAAAAAGTCAATTTGGTAAAAAATGTAACATACAATATTTCGCGCAACGAGGTCGATATTAACGAATTTTAAAAATTTATTAATAAGACTGGGTAAAAGTTTTGGCCAGGTAAAAGTGAAATAAATATTATATTTAAGATAGAGAACTTTAAATTATTTATCTCTTGTCATCATAGCATTATTTAATTTTACACTTTAATATGATACGTTTTTATAAGATAATAAATAAACAATATCTACGAAAATAATTTCTTACGTCATTATTACTTTAACATATTGTATTTACTTATTGTATGGTTTACTTAATTGTATGGTTTTATATAGAGATAGAAAAAAATTTGTGGTTACCACCAAGCATAGCAAAGAATTTGTTTATACAACAAATAATTTTTAAAAATACAAAATATTTAATTAGAAAAAAAGCTCCTGCTTTCTATTTTTCTTTAATAGTGTTTTTAAAATTTAATAATAAAATTATTTGTTTAACAATAAAAGCTGTCCACTTCAATTTCTAAAATTTGTACTGTTTCTTTTTTTTAATGACTAGATTATTTGTGATTTGGTTGAACAGCCTCATAAAGGAATAATAGCCATAATGGATGAGGCATGTCTAAGTGTAGGAAAAGTTACTGATGAAACACTCCTGGGAGCAATGGACAAAAATCTTGGTAATCATCCACATTATAGTAGTCGCCAATTGAAACCAATGGATAAGGAACTGAAACACCGTGAAGATTTTCGCATTACGCATTATGCCGGTGACGTAATATATAATATTAATAGTTTTATTGAAAAGAACAAGGACACTTTATATCAAGATTTCAAACGATTACTTCATCACTCATCAAATGTGCACATTAGTGAAATGTGGCCCGAAGGTGCACAAGATATTAAGAAAACCACGAAACGCCCATTAACCGCTGGTACACTTTTCCAAAAATCTATGATCGATTTAGTTAATACCCTTTTAAAAAAAGAACCATTTTATGTGCGTTGTATTAAACCAAATGATATTAAGAGTTCAAACGTGTTTGATGAGCAGCGTGTTGAACATCAAGTACGTTACTTGGGATTATTAGAAAATGTACGTGTTAGACGTGCTGGCTTCGTACATCGTCAGCGTTATGATAAATTCTTGTTGCGTTATAAAATGATCTCTCAATATACATGGCCAAACTTCCGTGCTGGTAGTGACCGTGATGGAGTGCGTGTTCTGATAGAAGAGAAAGGTTTCGATCAAGACGTAAAATATGGTCATACTAAAATTTTCATAAGATCACCACGAACATTGTTCTCTTTGGAAAAACAACGCAACGAAATGATACCTCACATCGTAATTTTATTACAAAAACAAGTTCGTGGTTGGATAGCTCGTCAAAATTATAAGAAAATGAAAGCTGCCATGGTAATAATGCGTGCCTATAAGGCATACAAATTACGTTCATATGTTCAAAATTTGGCCAATCGTTTCCGTTCTGCTAAGAATATGAAAGATTATGGACGTAGTATCCAATGGCCGCACCCTCCTTTAGCTGGCAAACGTGCCGAACCAGGTCTTCGTCGCATCTATGACAATTGGAGGGCATATATGATACTTCGTAAATACCCACGCTCAGAATGGCCCCAGTTGCGTCTTCAAATCATTGCAGCAACTGCCATTAAAGGCCGTCGTCCCTATTGGGGACAACAGCGTAGATGGGTGGGTGACTATTTAGCCAATTCACAAGAGAATTCTGCATATTTGCCCTACACTATGAATGTTAACAATTTGAGAAACAATGATGGTTTCAAAAGTGTCCTTTTCTCATCGTTTGCCAAAAAATTCAATAAGCATAATAAACAAGCAGATCGTGCGTTTATTATAACAGAAAGTTCAATTTACAAATTGGATGGAGCCAAAAACAAATTTAAAAATATGAATCGTTCCATATTTATACATGATGTAAGACAAATGAAATACAATTTACAATTGTTCTTTAATACACGGATTTTTTTTTTTTTTTAATTTTCTAGTTGAGTTCCATTAGCATTAGCACTGGCCGAGATCAATTAATTATATTTCATTCACCAGCGAACAATGATTTAGTCTTCGCTTTGCAAGGCGAACATACTCCACTAAAGGAAGATCGCATAGGTGAAATTATTGGTGTTGTTTGTAAAAGATATCAAGAGTAAGTTGATATGGTTTTTAAACATCTAAAATTTACTAATTGTGTATAATTTTTTGTTGCTATTAATTAGTATCTGTAATCGAGAACTCAGAGTGGATGTATCATCAAATATTGCTTGTCGCTTAGGCGGTAAACCGCGTACAATTATTATTGAAGCAGCAGCCGGTGTTGAAAATCCAAACTTTAGACAAGCAGCAGGAAATATTATATTTGAAGTTCCAGCCCATTACTGTGTTTAAATTCAACAAATTAATGAAAAGCTGAATTAAATCTATTCTTAATTATAAAGTCTTCAATTTCTGTTTTCTTTTTTTTTCGTTTTATAAAGCTGGTCTTTTTCTTTGTTACGTTCTTGTATTATTTTTATAATTATTAAAAAAAAAAACAGGCGACTGTACCCAATGTAATTTCAATTATCATTAAACTTTTTTAAGACTATTCTAATTATTGTTTATTACTTTTTTATGTAGTAGATAATCAGTCAGTCAGTGGGTTAAATTTATAAAAATTAAGCTAAAATATATTAATTACGATAAAAAGTATTACTTATTTCAACGATTAAACATAATAAGCATGTTTAAAAACATTGTACAACGATTATCAAAGCATTTTATCAAAATAGATATACTTATTTTAAAATTTTATTTTAAATATAATTATACATATCGCTCATTTACTTCAGTAGCGTCATAACTGAAAAAACAACATTTTTCAGGAAAGTCTTGGATTTTGTAGAGCCGCAAATACAGTCTTAAAAAAATATATTATGTTTAAATTCATCGTATTTTAAAAGACTAAAATATAAACTAAATTCTAGAGAATAAGAGTGTTTACATTATTTTGACGCTTACAGTAGGTCACACACAAAATAGAAAAACAAATTGTGTTTTTTTTTTACTTATAACACTATTGAATTAAATGAGCGATATAACAATTTATAAATTTATTATTGTATTTTTAAGCACACTTTTTGTAGTACTTAAAATGTATAAATGTATACATATTACAAGTACTTACATCCTACATTAATGAAGCAACTTAAACTAAAGACAAACTATTCAGTGGTTTATGCAAAATAATTTCTATTCAATTAGTATAATTCATTGATAAGTCTATTATAAAAAATGGTGCCATCCACATTTACTTAATCACATCAATTTCACGTGTACTTTTTATTTAAGAAATGTACAAAGATGTTAACAAATAAACATAATACGAAGAGACCTTTGAAAAAATGTTGTGCCTTTTTAACTAAGTAAACTGTTTTTTTCATTCAATTAGCAATTAAGTTCCATTTAAATATTGGTTGAATGAAATGAATACCTTTTTTAAAATACCATCTTTATATAATACGTGCTATATATAGAAAAATAATTGTTTTCTTTTATTTTTAAATATATAGGATATAAAATGTGAATATAAAAATAATTATTTTTTATATATAATTAAATATAGATTAATTTATTTATATATGTATTTCCTTTTATAATAATAATTTAATTTTATCTGCAACCACTTACATCAATCAAATAATTTTGTATACAACACATTATTTTAATAAAAGTCAAAATCTTAACTTTATAAAGGTGTTATTGTGTTGATATTGATAAATTAAAATATGCGTACATCATCAAGTAAGAATGTACATATTCTTGTCTATAGAATAAAGTATTTACCATTATGTCTATGTAATAACAAATATTATCCTTTTGTATTGATGTTACACAATTCCCAAAATGAATTGATTTAATCACCCTTGTCGAGAATAAAAGGCGAACAAAGTTTTCACTTGTATTTTTTTTCATGTACAAAACAAGAGTGAAAAATTATAGAAATTAGTATACAAAAGCAAAAAACAAATGAATACAGAATTTGGTGAAAACGGAACAAATTTTACGTGAACTTTTTTCACGATAAAGGCTAATATAGTTTTATTGTTATTGTAGCAGTTCTGTTGTAGCTTTAGAAGAAGGTAAATCAATGAAGTTAGTTTCCCATCATTTAGATATAAATAAATCAACGGTTTACCGAGATGCATCGGGATACTGTCAAAGAAATAACGTGGAAACAAAATCAGAAGTGGACGACAACGCAAATCTGTTTAAAAATCGAAACAATGAAAGACGGCAATAGATGCTACCAGCTAAGGAAGATTACAATTAGGCCTTAAAATTGGCGATCACACTGCCAGAAATCAATTAAAAGAGGCAAATTTGTTAGCTGGAGGACCTGGTAAGGAGCCAGAAAACTAAAATAATTTATATATTTCTGCGGGTGCTTTCTCCCGTGATAGAACAGGTCCCTTAACCAAAATTGAAGAAAAAATGAACACTATCAAGAACTGCGAAATTTTGTAAAAGCACATTCTTCCTCATAAGTTCTTAAATCTTTCGATCTTAACCCCACAGGATATCTATGGAAGCTTGTAGATCAGGAAGTTAAGAAAAAAAGCCGTAAAATTTGCAGCAATTAGAAGAAATTATTAAATTAGAGTGAGGAAATGCTTCCCTAGTAATTTAATATATTAGTCGATTCGTTGTCATCTACATAGATTGAAGGCGTTTATATCACATAATGGTCATGTCATAAAATATTGTTTTTTTGCTATCGATCGTAGATTTAAGTAATTTTTTTATGAAGAATCTTTTGATTTTTCTTTATTATTCAGCTGATATTTATTACTATATTCGGGTATGTTATGAAAACGCACAATTTTTATATCCCCATAATTTCTAAACTGGAGTTCTGAAATCCGCACGTTTTTGTTTATTCGATTTTTTTTTTTCGAAAAAAATTGTAATGACAAAAATAAATAAACATTTATTTTTATCAGTTGTTAACAAAATAGTGGAAGAAGGGAATCTATCCTTATGACTTGTACTTTCGCATGACAAAAGTAAGCAGCGCTGGCGGTTTGTTGTATGAGTATTCGGGGACTATGTTAAGATTAACCACTGGGTTAACACATACTACAGTTTTCCTATCTGATAGCGCATACAGAAGTGTGATCTCTACCATCTTAGGATGGCAACCGCGTGAGTCAAAACTTGATCATGCGAGAGCTGGGCGCTCCTTTTAAACGGTACCCTAAACTAAGGTGGAACAGCATACGCAGAGGAATGAATGGTCAAGGGGTACTTGGCCGCTAGTATGCGAATTGTGAATACCAGGCGTCCTCCAGTTTCAATTAATTCGCCTTTCTGCAGCACGCCGGGCAATACTGCTTGCTGACCCGGACATAATAAGCTAGCAAAAAGGGGGGCGATGCTGAGGTGGTAATAAATTAGGCAGGGTACAGAAACTCGCCTGCCTCGGTGGAACTGCGGCAATGTAAACTTATCCAACAGGGCCTTGGAGGCCTTGATTGATTGAACACCGCTCAAGATTTATGTGATAAGGTTGGAGGCATGTTGGGCGGTAAAATTATTCTCCGAAGGGAATATTTGAAAAAAAAATTGCTTTATTTTTGCTCGATTTTTTTTCGCAACTAAATAACTCTGAAACTGCTGAAAATACAAAAAAAAATATATTGTTCAGCTGATTTATAGAAAATTTTATTTAAAAAAAAGTGAAATTGGATTTGAATTCAGCGCCTTAAAATCATTATATTCCATATAGTTTTATCTAAAGGCATTTTTTGCTGTAAATCAGTGTAATAATAATATTAATTGTGTTATCGTATATAAATACATATATAATAATTATTAAAATTATTTTAAATTGTTTGTACCTACATACCTTCCAGCCAGCAACATCTAAGAGCAAAAGTGAATATAAAAACCTTGATCATAAAACCAATATATTGTTTTTGTTAAAATTTGTACCACATATACATATAAAAAAGTCCATTCGTTTTACTTTACCAACCCTAGACTACTCGAATTGAAAACGAATAATAACATGTGGATGTGAAATACAGAACATCAAAAATGCTGAAGTAATCCACTTTCGAGTGAATTTGGCTTCTAGAACATAAATATAAGCAAATATGTACATGTAAACAAAATATGAAGTAATTAAATAAAAATATAAATTTACGCTTATCTGTTTATACATTCCGGTTCAACAGCATAGAACCATTTTTTTAAAGTGTCAAAAATCGCGAACACGGAAAGAATAAGTAAAATTTTTGTTCAGATGAATAGCAGACACGTTAAATGATAAATTAAACTCAAAAATCAAACCTAATCTCATCGTACTGGTACTTCTTTCATCTTTCTAGTGAAGCACAAAATTTTTTGTGCATCAGAAGAACCGTTGTTCGGCAATTATAGCAAAAAAATTTTTTTTTCAAAACTAGGTACTTTCACGTATTTAGAATAAAATAAATATTTATATATGCAACTTTATGAATAAATAGTGAAACTGGTAAATATTTGCTGCTTTCTGTTTTTTGTGAATTTTTAAAAATTTAAAATTTCATAAATTTTCAAGAATAAACAATTATAATTTTTTTTCTCAATATCTTCAAAATTATTTGTTATATTAAAAAATGATATTAGAATGACTTCAAGCTGGTATAATTTGAAATGTTTTAATATATGGCGTAACGAAATCGAATAAGTCATTTCAAAGTTATAAGATGTATGAAGCAGCCTCTTCAAAAATCTCACATTTTAGGAAAAAAATCTAAAAAACTTATCCATAGAATCTGAAATTCTGACGATTTTTTAAGTTAGGCGAACATAGCTCATCAAAAAAATATTGTGGTTATCCAAGGTCAGCAATTTTCTTTCAATTTGTTGCAGTGTTATTAATTATTTTTTCTTCTAATTGATAATTACTGTTAGCCATTTTTGTAGAATATTACAAAATATTGTTAGCTAGGGACAGAATTTGAGAGATTCAGTATGATTATAAAGACATTCAAAATTTCTTTAATTATTCCTCTAATCTTGAAATTATCATTTTTTTATTGAGTTTCTGTCGTTGGTAATTTAATTATTTCGTGCTATTGTTTTGACGCATGCAAAATAGCTGTTTTGTAACTTTAACATACATTCTTACTGTTACAAATTTTTTTTTCTTTGTTTTTGTCTTTTCTTAGTAAAAGGAGGATATTATCGTTATAAATTAATAAATTAAATTAAAATTCGAGTTAGCTTTTCTATATTATGAAGATATAGGATAGTAAGTGACAGCTCATGCATATATTTTGTCGAATACTATATGTATGTACGTATTTCAATTAGTGTTAAAATTAACCCCGATATATAAAATTAAAAATGAGTAAATACATAATGGGTTTAAACGCATTTATTTTAATTTTTCATAAAAATTTTTTTTTTAATAGATTTCAAATACAGTTTATGGTATTTTATTCTTTTTTTAAATCAGCCTAAAAATATAAAATAATTATTTCCGAAAAATTTATTCTTTAAATCAATCAAAAAAAACTGATTTTTATATGAAAATTAAAAAAAAAAACATATCGTCATATGAAATCCAAAAGGCCCTAAGTTACAAAAAATTTTAAATCGACTTTATTATTGATTTCGAAATACATATTCCAACGAATTGTAACACTTTTACAATTGAAAACAACGTTTTCATCAGCAATATTCTAAGCTTAACCTAAATGGCTTTTTTCACATTTTAAAAAGTTTTTGCTTCTCCTGTAACTTAAGGCTTTTTGGTTTTCATATGACGATATACACTATTGGACAAAATAAAGTCTGTTGATACGCAATATAATCAAACAAAAAAATAAGACTAAATAGAAAAAAGATATTAAATCAAAATGACTTTAATTTTCAATTCAAAATCTTTTATTTTGCGGGTTTATCTTACTTACAAGTATTCAGTTTGGGGTTTAGAACAATATTAAATGCTACATTAAACGTTAACATTAATGTATGTATAAAATAGGTATATATTAGGGCGGGTCGATTTGTAGGGCCGCAAAAAATCGCCTAAGTGACAAGGAAAATCGTTTTCTATAGATCAAAATAAGAATCTTTGCCCAAGGAACCATTTCTCTAAAATTGATTCTGATGTTCCTTATTTTGACCCATTTAAAGTACCCCAATCGAGTCTAAATGTATGACCGACCCCCACATTCAGGCAAAAAGGAATTTGGAAAACCCAGTGTAGTTATATTGTGTTGTTGAGATTTTTTCTGTATTTCAAAACACTCAACATACATAAATGTAAAGAAGTGAAGTGCAAAAATAACAATAAAGAAAAAAAGAATTTTAAAAGAAGGGAGTTAAAAAAAAAATTAAAAAACATTAAAAAAATTTTAAAGATTCCAACACATGTAACATATATACATATTTAATATATTTTGTGACATCTTTTTTGTGCTGTACTGGTGTTTTGAATATTTTTTCAAGGTGAGTGCCAACTAAAAAATTCTTAAAAGTCTTGATTGTGGTTTTTGGTTTAAGCTATATTTTATTTTAAGTATTTTTTTATTTTTTCAGCGAAATCAATCCACCATCTTCTACACCGCAAGATAAAGCAACAACAAAATCAACAACTATCGAAGACCCAATAAGTCATTTTTATTTTTTATTTTATTTTATTTATTCAAATCTATTGAATAAGATTTAATCCTTACAGACTAATTACAAAATATGTATAATATGAAAAGAAGTACAAGCTTATATTATAAAAATTTTACATTACATTTTGGATACAGCAAAAAATTAAAAAAAGTATAAATTTATCAAGTATTAAGAAAAATAATAATCTTTTTTATTTATTTATTTAAATGAGGTCTATGGATTACATTTCCTTACAGACTAAAGTAAAAAAGCAAGTATAGAAAATTTAAATACATTAATTCATATATAAAATAATTTTTCTCTTTACAACATCAATAGAATCACAGAAATCAGTTAGGTGATAAAAATTAATAAATTTCAAGCGTATCTGACGAAAGGAGTCATTGTTCGCATAGACTGATCGATAATACTTCAAGGTTAATAGTTGAAAGTTACGGGTTGGTCTAGTAGAAACATTGAGCATCTTGTGCTTTATAATATTAATATTTAATGAAAAATCAATAAATTCCGTCAAAAAATTATATTGGCGACATGATCTCATAAATGGATCAGCTAAAGCATAATTTGATCTACATATTTGAACATATAAAGGTTTATAATGACGTGAAGGGTCATTAAATTTAACAGATTCTAAAAGAAACTCACAACAAATATTCCCATTGATAAGGTTAATCAAAAACGATACATTTACCATGGTGCGACGACTTTTAAGAGAAAGCAGTTTTATTAAAGATAGTCTACAAGTATAAGAAGGCAGTTCCAAATAATTCCAACTCAGGTGACGCAAACAGAACAATTAAAATTGTTTCTGCACAGATTCAATGCGGGTGATATGAATATTATAGTAAGGATTCCATACGACTGATCCGTATTTCAAAATAGGTCTTACAAGTGGAACAAAGAGCTGTTTCGTAATATACCTAAGCATGTTGTTACTCTTTTTGGTGCATGTTCTGATTTGACTGATCTTAATTTACCAACCGAGCTAGATATCTTGAGATATTATTTTTACTTGAGTGAACGTGCTAAAAAGGAACAAAACAAGTTTTCCTATAAATCATTCACTACTCAAGTAACAAATAAGTTGATTGGAATTTTGGAAAACTTGGTATGGAAATAATAAATTGAATATATCGGTCAACAAATATCAAGCCGAAGGAAAGCATAGATACTATAACCCATTTCCAGAGTTTGTAAAATCTTTAAAAAAAAATTTTTACATTCGAAAATATAAATGCGATTTGAAGGCATCTGAATGTACATGCGGATTGGTTCCAGAACGCATCAAAGAGTTTATGCACGATTAACATAATCAGAGAAGACTAACAGTCGATGCATTTGTTATGAAAAATGAAGAGCAAGGAGCAACGGTTATGTCATCAATGCCAACAATGCATCTAGATGTTTCAACATACGAACCGCCATCGGTTCGAAAGATACGATTGTTTTAACTTTGTCTTGATGAGTGACAGATTTGGTGTGCCTGATAGAGTAGCATCAGCATTGGGAACGGCTCTTTTCCGAGATTTCGAATTGAAAGATCGGCATGGTGAACCTCTTATCATGGATAAATCGAAATGCAGACGAGAAGTGTTTCGCAAAATGTTAGAAGATACCAATTTGTTACCGTTTTCATTCGATGGTAGAAAAGATGACAATGTAATGAGAGATATAATTGATGGGAAGTATCATACTAGGATGGTAAAAGAACGATAAAAATATATGGCTGGATGCATTAATTGGTATATGTATTGATGGTGAGCCAACAAACACAAGGCCACACGGTGGAATTATACAACGATTTTAATAGCTGTTAAAAAAACCATTGTATTGGTTCGTTTGCCTTCTACACTTCAACAAACTTCCGTTTCGGCATTTGTTTCAAGCTTTGGATAAATCAACCAGCACTGGGCCAAGATCGCCAGTCGGAAAACTGAGCAATCAAATTGAAACTTCTGGTAAGTAATTGCTATCACTCATTTATAATAATTGTCAACCGTTTTTAATTGTTTGATTACTTTATTTTACTATTTTCGGGTGGGGGACGGCTTTGAGAAAATTGTGTTGAAAAATATGCCCCCCGCTCCAGAAAAAAATGAATCTTCCACCAATTCGAAGTAGTTATACGACATTGCCCATAGAATTTCTAGCGGCGTGGTTCCGGTGGATCTGGGTAACATCAAACCAGGGAAAATTGTACATTCTCGATGCTCACCAAGGCCGCTAGATTATTACGATTATATGTGACAACGGAAATTCCATCCGAAAATTTACGGATTCTGGTTAAATTTATAATTAATTGTTATGTGCCAATGTACTTCAATATCAAGTATCACAGCTCTGTCGTTTACTATAGTGTATTATTTTTCAAGTTTATTAGTTGGTCACCTCCTTTACCCAGTATTGTCAGTATGGGCATTCGGAAAATATCTTGCTATCAATGTTGTTTGATGATAGCAAAGAAAAGCGAGACTCTGCTATAAAACCGATGCTATCGAACCGGAACTCAGAGTTTATAAAAAACCAGATATAAACTTTCATTACAAAAAATCATTCATCGCCAAAATCGCCAAATCATCTTTTTTACATTTACTTATTTTTTTTAAATAGTAAAAAAAAAATTAACAAATAAAAAATAATTTGTTCCGAATTCTTAAATGTCGTCAAAGGTGGAAATAAATTGGCCATAATACATATTTTGTTAATTTTATTAAGCCCAAAATATTAGCTAGAAAACTATAAAAAATAATTTTTATGGTTAATATAAAATACATTTGGATACCGATATGTAGTCTCATTATTGTTATATATCTAAAACGTTATACACTTTTCTTCGACACATATCACATTGCCTTGTATTAGAATTATTTTATACTATGCGACAAAAAAGAACGAAGATAAAATATCTGAAAAGTTATACTAATTTTTCTAATAAATATTTCGTTGTCAGTTGCCGAAAATTGCATTACATAAGTAAACTAGAACCTAAAAACCTATTAGTTCCAGTTCCATGTAGTCAACTACAAATTTCTCGCCGAGAACATAAATGAAGTTCGGCTGCCATCTATAATCGACACATTAAAATGACAATGTTCACGAATTTCATACACAAAAATACCAAAATAATAATTTGAATTTTTCGTATTTTTTTTTATCAAAAATAGCCAACAAAACCGCCAATTAATTTACAAATCGCAAAAAAGTCACCATGTCGCCAAACCGAATTAGGATGCCAAATAACTTTTAAAATAGGCACGTTTGGCGAGAAATCGCGAGATCTGACAATCTTGGCTAACGTTTCCAAACGAGTTATACCAGAAAATGTAGACGCAAAAAAGATTTCAAAACAATATTTTTTTTAGTTTAATTTCTATCATTAAGTTGTATTAAAAATAAATAAACTCCGAAATAAATCAAACATAGTCATTTCTCTGATTGTTTCATGTAAAGTGCAAAAAATTTTTGATTTTTTGTAATTTTTGTATGGGGACCCCCCAGGGAGGTTCCAGGGAGTGTGCCCCTAGCATGGGTGGATCAGCCCTTCAAAGTTAGTGGGGGTCAGTCACACATTTAGATTCGATTGGGGCACTTTAAACTTGTCAAAGTGCGATTTTTTAAAATCTGATCTTTAGGTAAAAATAAGGAACATCAGAATTCATTTTAGAGGTATGGTTCCTTGGGCAAGGTTTCTTATTTTGATCCCTAGAAAACGATTTTCTATGTCACTTGGGCGATTTTTAAATCGACCCGTCCTAGTATACATATATGTACTTAAAAAGTATAATAGAGGAAAATGTTAATGTGGGCTTAGATTGTATATAAGTATGGGGTATTTTATACGTAAACATTACGCCCCCTTGCACGAGTGCAAAGGTGGAGGAACATATAAATATATTTTTTTAATTCCATATATATTCATTTAATTTTAAATAATTCAATATTCTTCAGAAAAATAATTTAAAATCTAAAAAGATAAAGAACATGTATATAGTAATGAAAGTAAGAAATGCGTCCATTTTGGACGTTTATGATGATAGTTGCAGCACCTTTCATAACATCACGCTGTTGTTGAGGTGGTGGTACATAAGGCTGCACTTTCTGCATATTGTAGTTATACTTTTAATTTTTGTACTTGTTGCTGTAGTTCTTGGGTATTGTTATTCCTGTTGTGGCGAACTCTTGTTGTTCTTTTTAGTGTTCTTTAGATTCTTCCTTGTGCTATTTTCGTTCCAGGCAGTTAAAACAATGTCCATACTTAGAAATCACTTTCCAACGCTCCCCTACCAACATCTTAAGAAATTTAAGGCACTTTCTAATGACATACTCACTTTTACAGAATCGGCAATCGTGCATGCCTTCTTCTCTAGGTACAGGTTTTTTCTCAAGATTGTCTCCAGACAACTTAACATCGGTACGATGCACCTTGAATCGAGCCACTGTCTCAGACATTTGGGGAAGCTAGGAGCGAAAAAAAGAACAACGGAAAAAACAATGCATTAGTTTGATTCTCAAATAGAAAGGAGAACAAGCTTCTTAATTGGGCGGGTAATAACGCCTCAAGCTGTTCTCACGTCAGAAACTCTAACTTTAAAGTCCTGACCATGGATCTTTTCAACTCGGCCTAACCTCCATAAACTAGAGGGAAAATTGTTCTGCCGACCGACTACCAGATCTCCTATTGACAAATATTTCTCAGGTAGTTTCCATTTTGTGCGCTTGTGCAGCTCCTTTAAATATTCTTCCTTCCACCTTATAGCAAACTGATGGTGAAGAATTTTAAGTTTTTGACACCTATTAGCTAAATATCGAATGTGTTCATAAGAGATTCGAGTAGTCAGGTTCGACCCGTCCGAGTATTGGACGTCCGACGAGGAAACGACTGGGGGTTAGAGGCATCAAGTCAGTGGGATTATCTGACATTGCACACAAAGGCCTGGAATTCAAGCAGGCTTCAATACGAGTTAACATTGTCTCGAATTCGGGATATGTAAATTTCTATGAAAATGAAATTCTTTTTAAAGGAGTCTTGAAGCTCTTTACCCCAGCTTCCCATAAACCGCCCATATATAGAGCGCCAGGGCGATACACTGCCATTCCATAGATTCGTCGCAAACCAGGGAAAGAACTCTGCTCCTTAATTCTCTCAAAAATATTTTCCGATCGCATACAAGGAATTTCGCAGCTCCAACAAAAGTTGTTCCATTATCCGAATACATGTGTTCAGGCACTGAGCGAAAAGATATGAAACGGCTAAAAGCCGCAAGAAACGCTTCTGAGCTCAAGTACGCAGTCAATTCCAAATGAATTGCTTTCAAAGGGGTAAAGCAGACATCATTTGACGGCTAGTCTGCTTGCGCTGGATAACACATTCATTACAGTTGTTTACAATTGTGCGGACTAAGTTCCTAAGTCTAGGTACCCAAAATTTACGTCTAGCACTGCCGCCATGAATAAGTATGAACGTACAGACGAGTAAAGGGAGCACAATAAGGTATGATAAGCGTTCATCGTATGTCAGACGCGCGTTTTGAGCCAGTCGGCCATTTACTCTCATGATTCCACTTGAGTCGAGAAAAGGGTTTATGGAGAGTAGTTTACTTCCTTTGGATAAACTATCTTCCTTTTGAAAGAGATTGTATTCGGGAATGTAAAATTGCTGAGATAAGAGAGTCAAACGGGTTTTTCCCCATACTATCTCAGATCCGGATAACTCGTTGGAGTAATAGACATCACCTATCTTCAGTAATCTACAATAGAACCGAAAAATATATATAATGACTCTCATACCTCGGGATAAACTCGAGCATTTCCTAGCCGTAGGTGAGACGTCATGAAGGGCGGAGAACAAAAAAGAGCCAGAAATGGTACAATAATCTGAGTTACTGAGAGGTGCAAGAACCTGTCAGGGTGTGAAGTGAGGAAAAGATCTAGGGTGTTATTTTGATACCCATCTACACTCGATATATGTGTAGGTTCATTCACTAGTTCGCGGCCGTTAGAACTTGTCAATAAATTTGTAAAATTCGTAAAATTTTCAATAATATTAAAATTAAACATAAATATGTTTGTTAAAACTAGAACACAATGAGGGACTAAAGAAAACACGTGTGAACGACATGGTCGACAGATCACTACTTTTAGCCAATTGTGGACACAAAAAATTGGTTCTCATGGTTTGGTAGCGCAGAAAATTCATGGTGACGGTGTTTTCTTGCTCATTTTCGAAAAAATACGGGCTGATGATAATGCAGCCTAACCACAAATTGCACCATACGCTCACTTTATTTGAATGTAATGGTTTTGCGACGACTGTTTGTGAATCTTGTGAACCACATATGCCGCCTAATTGAAAATTTGCGGCTTCATCACTGAAGATGATTTTTTTTTATATATAAGACCAGCACCCAGGGGATGGCCCCTACTCATGCAGTGCATTGTGCTGGTACTAGGAAAATAGGTTATTGGAAGGAGGACAGATGGAGTAGTGTTTATGGACGTTAGATTTAAATTTACTCATGTCGTAAGTGACAAAAAATACTTTCGCTGGAAGATTATTCCACAACCAAACAGTGCGACCAAAGAACTAATTCTCCGTATAATGCATTGTGCGCTTTACTGGACAATCAACTACAAAGGTTGCGCTCTACGAGAAATACGAGTACTACCTAAAAAATATATGATTTTTGGGAATTAATTCCTTAATTTCATTAGAACACATTCCGTTATAGTATCGATGGAACAATGAAACACACGCCACATTGCGACAGAGTTGGCTACCTTACCGTCATTGATGAGCATCTTCGCCCTCTCCTGTACGCGGTCGAGAAGCTCCAAAATAGACTTTGAAGCACCGACCCATACATGAGAGTTGTATTCCATTTTGGGTCGGATATAGGTCTTGTAAATATTAAGGAGATCAGATGGAGTGAAGTATTTCTTGCACCGTCTCAAAAAAACGAGGCACTTGAATGCTTCTTTCGACACTTGAAATATGTGAATATTCCAACGAACGTCACAGTGAATTCTCATGCCCAGAACATCAAGAGCATCTGAATTCTCAATATCCACATTACCCATTGACACAGATGACAGCACACCACCACGCCTGTGTGTTAAAAAACAAGATTGAGTCTTACGTGCATTAAAATCGACCCTGTTCACTTGTGAGTGTGACGTTCATATTCATCCTTCTTACTCCAACCTCCAAAGGGCTCGGTCTACGATCAAAAGAATATGAGTGACAAATGTTGCTGTCATCCGCAAAAGAGTAGATAGGATTAGAAGTGAAAAATTTTGTTGAAAAATGCGTTGTTTTCGTTCAATTTTTCAAACAGTAAATTTTCACAATTAAAATTCTTTGTTCAAGAGTGTAGCGTTCCAAAGATAGAATTTCACAATTTTTTTGCTTAATAAGTGTCAAAGGTTGACAGCTCAATTCTTGACATTTCATCATTTGGCAGCCAATTTACTTCCTAACCTCAAATTTGCCCACCCTGTAGCACTTGTACATCAAAACGTTGTGAGTACGCTAAAAAATGTCAAACTTTATTATGGTGTAGCCAGATTTTAGCTATTGACATTAGTGTTGCCAGTTCCCGAAATATAAATAGTACAAATGCATTGTCGCTCTTTCTATAAAAGTTTTAGCATCATATTTGCGCTGAGTTTTATATAAAACAATGCAAATATGGATTTAATTAAAATGTTGTGGGTGTTAAAATGATGTGATTGGAAGAGTGTTGTTTATGTAGTAAATGGTTGATATATTTCTAAACAATTAGTTTAACTTTCAAATGAGATTCCGGCCCGTTCCCGTGTGTGTATTGTCACGTATTTATCTGTATAAATACTATACCGATATACTTATACCGATTTTTTAAGCATTTACAGACTACATACCTATAACTCAGAGAGAGCTTTTTAGTGTGTGGTTTTCCGAGATAAAAAACAAATTTTTTTAACAGATATATATGTATTGTTACGAAAATATGGTTGGGCCCACAGCGTTTATTACATCGCTAAAATAAATAAACAAAAGCTGCAAGAACAACCATACGTGCTGTTTACGAATAACCAACTACAACAACTATTAGCAGAGATAAAGTAAATAAAAACAACGCGGCAACAACAATTAATAAGCAGCAAAGAAAACAAATAACAGACAATAAACAAGCAACAACAAATACTAAGAGCTGAAAGTGGTAGATGTTCACATACGCATGGCTACAAAAGAACTAAAAAGAAATTAAAAGAAAGAAATGGGATATATCTGAAATATCAAGAGGTTCGAGAGCTTTCGATATGTTGTTTACTCAGCCATATAAAAAGCATATCGATGTGAACAGCAATCAGTTTATGTGTCGTAAACTCAACGAGTGCAGTTTAAGTAAAGTAAACTCAGCGAGTACAGTTTGTGTGAAGAGAGTTTATAAGGAGCAAACTCGTGAAGTGAATCGTGAAGTGAAAAACCAGTTTAGTTGGAGCTAACTCAGTAAAGAGAGTTAAGTGTGGATAACCTCTGGTTGTAAAGGTTGTGATCAAACCTAAGTTATAACTACGATTGGGTTGGAAGATCTTTAAGTAGAAAGATCTGCCGAGTAATTGTTGTTGTTTACAAAATTATAAACAGACGGAGTAATTAAGAATAAAAAATTGTTGTTGCCTGTAAAAAGGTTACGAGCAGTGGTGCACAAAACTGTGTGAATAAAGAATTTTAATTAAAAACCAAACACAACATTTATTTTATTTTAACTACAATCTACGAACTCATACATACACGTTTTTAAAAAGATAAAAACATAACAGTATGTATTAATCTGAGGGAAGCATTTTAGGTTGTGTTGATTCTCTCTTGAGTGCTATCGCATAATAATCACGCTAAATTTGAATAAAATCTATTAAGGGGTATTGACATTTGTTTTATTAATTTTTTAATATGCTTCTATGAGATGGCCACGCCACTTCATCCATAACTCCTTTTTTTGTACAAAGAATGCATTCAACAAGAAACAAAAGATTCCAAAATTGCATGCTGGTACCTGCTCCCAAAGAGAAATTATTACTTTTTTCCAAGTAGATTGGCCTTTTGCAACTCTGTGCGACACAACAACATCCCTTATCTAAACAATCGCAAATATAATTAATAACATTTATTACAGCTTCATCAGTACTGCTCCCCTTTAAAAAGCCATATTAATTTTCAGATAACAATTTTCAATCCTCTATAAATTTTGTTAATTGTCCATATATAATTCTTACGAAAATTTTGTCTATTATTGATAAAAGTGATACTGGACGATATTTCTGCACTGAATCAGCATGCACTTCCTTCGGAATCGCAACGATTTTTTGAAATTTTAATGCATCAGGATAAATTGATGTTCTTACGGAGCTGTTAAAACACTAAAGATCCAACGAATAAGTTTATTAGAACATTCTACAATAGCTCTAGCTGATATACCATACATATTATCATATCCAGACGCTTTTTTAACATTTAAGCATTTAATTACTGACAGTTTCATCTTATCCAATATATCGAAGTTTAAAAATGTTACGATGTTGGCAAACCGATCCGAATTCACTCCAACCTTTACCAACGTAATTATTAATATGTTGCTTTAGTTCCTGTAATCATTAATATAATAGTTGCATTCCTTTTCTTTTACAACATCTTCAATTATTATCTGTCCACGATCATATTTCAACTTTATTCTTGACTTTCTTTCCCGACCCAATGTTTTATTAAGAAACTGCCAGCATTTTCTTGGATATTGCTTGACTTTCTCTATATTGTCTTTGTAATAATACCTCATTGTATCTTTAATTGCTTTTTTAATTATTCTACTCATTCGTTTTAACCGGTTTTCTATTTCCGGACCAGATAACCTTTTTCTCAAGAGAATATTTTTAGCTTCAGCAAACGTTGAACGTTTTCTCTCGGTCTTAGTTGTAGAGCATAAAATAGTATTACACGTACTATCAATAAGTTTAGTAATATTTGTTTCTGGATTATCAGTCATTACCAATGAGTTCTGTGGAACGTTGTACTGGATGTACGGGGACAACTACATGAAATTACTATACTTATAAAAATTATGCCTTTTGAAAATAATAAGAAAATATATTGAATTGAATTGTTTTTAGAGTTCAAAGAAAGCTTTTGAAAGCTTTTACAGGTAAATAACAATGTCGGACATCAAGCAATTTCTCTGTGATATGATTGAGAAATCATTGCTTCCTAAAATCAGAATTATGTGTAGTTTGAACTTGTAATAATCCGTGTTAATAATAATAAAATATAATATAAAATATAAATATATACATATATATATATATATATATATATATATATATATATATATATATATGTATGTATGTGTAGTTTGAACTTGTTATAATCCGTGTTAATATATATATATATATATATATATATATATATATATATATGTATATGTATATATATATATAATAAAATATAATATAAAATATAAATATATACATATATATATATATATATATATATATATATATGTATATATATATATATATATATATATATATATATATATGTATATATTTATATTTTATATTATATTTTATTATTATTAACACGGATTATTACAAGTTCAAACTACACATAATTCTGATTTTAGGAAGCAATGATTTCTCAATCATATCAATATATATATAATATATATATATATAATATATATTTTTTTTTCACCAGAAAAACCTATGTTTACACTGCATTTGTAAAAAATTGTTTTTTTGTGTTATTTTTAAATTTTTTAATTACTTTTTGTAAATGAACTGAGTTTTTTCTTTTTTATTATTTAATGTTTTATTCAATAATTACTTTTTATTGTTTTTTTATTTAATGAGTGAAGTAAATTTGAATTATTTAGTTACATATCTATTATTTTTCTAGGATTTTTTACGTGGTACCAATCCTTTTTTATATGGATACTCTATCTTTTTTAGGTGATTTTTTACGCGAGTTTTCGATTAACTAATCTATCTATCCATCAGAATAAGGTGTATTCCATATGAAGCTAATGTTTCTATTATATTCAAACGGTTCAATTTTATTATTTAAATTACAAAAAATAATGTTATGGAGCATTTCAGCACTATTATTATTTACATTATCGATAGAGGTAACACTAGCGGAACATGTAATAAATGTGTGACAGTTTTTAAATAGTCGCTTTTAACTCTCCACTGTTAGACGTTTGCTAAAAATCTATGTTTGAATCTACTATTAAAATGCACGAAAACCGACCAAAACGTTGCGATATATATTCAATGTAATTTATAAAGATGCCAACACTGCACTTCGGAGATCTATGTATACGATATAATGTTCAAGGGCTTACCATAAACTTTTTGATTATGTAATGAAATTACGATCGTTTCGAAATTGATACATGGTTGCTAGTAACATTCTTAATTTATTAAATTTTGAAAGGGATGATATGCTTCTTATGTTAAGTGATAAATTGGAAAAAATTCTGAAGATATGATTCTTTTTTTGAATATACTTAAAAAACCCAATAGATTAAAAGTAATTATTAATTATATGTATATATTAAAGAATTAACTTACTACTATTACATTAGAAGCATTAGAAGTTTACGGAGTCAAAAAAAAAGTAATCACTTATTTACCCTTTTCAGAAACATATGTGGCACTCTTGGGATAAACGTTAGATCTTCTTGATACATTTTAAGTAGATTCTTTTCCATTCACCGCGTAGACTTTCTGATAACCAACTGTCTTTAAGGATTAAGCATGTTTCATCCAGTCCAAAGTTTCCTTTGGTAAAAATTTATTAACAAAAATCGATTGTGTCTTACTTTCTTTCTTAACTTCGGCTTAGCTGAAAATGCTTTTTGTTCTGAGATCCTACAATGAAATTTTGCAGCAATTATTTTTCTTTTTGTCTTTTTATTTCCAATAAAATAGGCTTCCTCAGCTTCCAATTAATATTGACACTCCTCATTATGCTTGTAAGTGTTTCAACTGCACTGTTATTGTCAGGAACATCAATTCTACTAACCAAACAATAATTTTTCACACGATTATCATTTAGAACCTTTAAGACCCAAAAACTCAACGAAAAGTCTGTCAAATACTTAGTCAACTTTTTGGTGGCTCTCATGTTCTTTTTGAATAGTTGTGTTAGTGAGAACAGACAGACTTTTCGTTAAGTTTTTGACAGCCTTATTATGTTTGGGCCTTAGAGCTTCAAATACAATTTTAAAAAACTATAAAATGAATGAAGAATAAGAATGTGCAATTTCTTTTGACACTCACAGTATGTATGTATGTACCCATTAAAAATAAAATCTGAACAAGACAACATTTCTTCGTCAATTGCGATGTTTTTAATTGTAAATATCATACAAAGCATTAACTACATACATACATATGTGTATACATACATACGTATGTATTGCTTTCAACGTTAATGTCTAATTGTAATATCGCCAAAATCTTTTCTCTAATCGAGTGATAAAAATAAAAAAGAGAAGAGACAGACTCTAATTGATGCAATAGATAACAGAAAGAAGGCAACTCTCACAATAAATTATTTTTTGTATCCATTCAGTTTCGAAAACAAACGCATCGTCAATACCGACTAATAAAGCAATCCGTGATATAAGGAAATTGCATAAAAAGATTCGCTGACATTTATTTAAAATTTTTAAAATTTGTCCAATATCTAAGGTGATTAAGGTCGGTCATTCACTGCATTTTAAAAGAATTAAATAACCTCAAAAATGGACTACAAGAAAAAACTAATGGAATATAGAAAGTCTATTGGGGCCACAACAACATCTGACATCATGAGAGCTGTGACATTTCGAGATTCAGGTTTAAATTTAGATGAACCTGTTAATCAACTGAACTTTTCACTGCTAAATCTTCAACCACAACATCGCACCGTACTTAGCGTTGAAGAAGACGATAACATTGGTGAAAACAGACCAAGTGAAACAAAAGAGTATAGAAAGTCTATTGGAGTCTCAAGAGCACCTCCTAACATGAGAACTGTGTCGTTTAGAGATTCAGCTTTAAATTTAGATGAACCTAGCAATCTACAGAACTTTTCAAAGTTAAATCTTCGACAGCAACATCGCACGCTACTCAGCGATGAAGAAGATGATTGCTTTGGTAAAACTAAGAGTGCAACAGGAGAATATAGTAAATATGTTGGAAGTTCAGTTTCAAATTTAGAAAACCCCGACAATCAGAATAATTCTTCACAACTAAATCTACAATCACAACAGCGTCAGCATCGTCGTAAACTACTCGACGTCGAGGAAGACGATTTCTTTAGTGAAAACAGACAGAGTGCAATTAGAGAATTAAGTCATTTGAGGGTGTCTTCTTTATCTGCATCACCACCACCAAATTCTCATCAAACGGTGTTACCAACTCCTGGATATCTTAGAGAAAGCAGCTTTCTACTTGAACCCATAGGCCGATACGAAAATTGGAATAGCCATCACGCTTTCTTGGCTTCGCAACCCTGGTGTTGCATTGGAGATTTAATGGCGTTTTGTGATAAATACGAGTTTAAAGCAATCAGTGTGTCAGATGCTCAAGCGCACGCTAATATTGTCAGTGAAGTTCGTTCTCTACTCAATGGTAGGGCACCGTTCGATATGCGTCGAAGATTTCCAGGCAATATACGAAATACCGAGAATCTTTTTGTTTGTGTTGGTCGTTGTCCCAGCATCGAATATCATTTAGGTCGAATACTCACTGCATTTCGTAGACCTTTGAATAAACTTTCAACTGAAAAGCAAAACACCGCTAAACAAAATTTCCATTTAGCTGTCGGAGAACTACATCTCGACATATCAGCACGCATATCAGAGATTAAACTGTATTGCCGCAATGTATTTGAAAAAGAATTTCATTTAAAATGGCAAGACAATTTAGATTAAAATAAATCTTTTCAATGCAATTTTATCAGAAATTCAACAATTATAAATCATTTTAATTTTCCCAAACATAAAATATGTACTTCTAATTAAAATTTTGCAAAACCACTACAGTTTCAACAAGTAATTTTAACAAACCAAAAGAATATCTCCAATAAAAACAAATAAAAAAAAACAAATCATAAAATTTTAACATTATTTTCAACTGTTAACAATGGTATGTACTTTACTCTGCCGGAGATTAAACTAGCACAAAAATCAGGACCACTATTACTCAACTGTAAACTTTCCTATACCATCTTAACCCTCTAATGTTTTTGGCTGCCTCAGGACAGCTATCAATTATTCGTACACATTTAAGCAACCACAAATTTTTTTAAATTGAAGTTTTGTTCTATTTCGTTGCCAACATTTCTGCTTATCGTTATAAATTTCTCTGAATCGAATCAGATAAGTTTTATTCTTTTTGTAAACATTTTTGTTCAAAAAAACAGTCAAAGTGCAAAAAATATTTAGAAAAAAGTTTTCTTTTAATATCGAAAAAAAAGTTTTAAAATATCGAACAATCATTACAAAAAATTTTTGATGAGTATTTTATTTACAATAAATTGATTTGAACGGAAAATTGGCTAAGCAAACATAATTTTGTACGATCTGCAACTGAAAACTTTATGGAGGCCTCAGGGCACGTTTGACCGGTAAAAATTTTCGCATATGCATATTTTTCATTTGACAGTACTACAGTAAAAAATGGTGAAATAAAAATATGGTTAAAAATTACAGTTTTATGTAATAGAAGGAATAATTTATCCAATTTTTCCAATGGACAAATAATTGACTGAAAAAGAAATATCTGATTACAAAAGCGATTGTGAGCTTGAACATCCAAGTTATGTAGTTAATGACATTCGTGCTCGAAATACAGCATTACTTTTAAATGATAAAGCTACGAAAAAAATTGAATTTCAACTATGGGCTACATCGTCAATTCCTTCTTGAATTAATGATTCATATTTGCCAAAATATTCTTCATTTTAGCACATGATGGTGTTTTTAATGGTTCAGGTAGTTTTTTATGCTTTTATTTTAGTTTTAGTGTGGAATTTACGTTATCTTTTTTAAATAACCTCTATAAAATAAAAATTTGTTGATTGTTTATGTTACCGTAAACGGTCAAGAATGCCCTGAGGCCGCATTTTGTTTTTCTTTTCTATTTTATCAAATAACACAATTTTAGACAAACAAAAAATAAAAATAAAATAAATTCTGCTGACACAGATAATTACTCGAAAAAAATTCCCGTGTTGCTCGGATCAAATTTAAACTTTTGACCGTTAGATGGTTAATGCTCAAATTAGCATTGAGCGTGTTTGAAAACTTACTAGTACCATTGATTCTAGTTGTGCACTAGTATAGTTGGATCCAATAGGAAGCTTTAGAACCACTTTATTACTAGTTCTTTTGTATGGAAAAAGGTCCCCATAATTGGAGATTTGGTGCCTTTGTTGTCCTAGTAAAAATTAATAGTTAAAAAAATAGTTTTTATATGACTTGCATTGTATTTATTAAACTGTTTAGAAAAACAAACAGCAAACGAAGATTTAACTGGTGTATCACAAGGCAAGTTTTAAATTTGATTCTCAATGATTTTCCCAACAATTTTCACTTTACCATTTAAAAAAGTTCGCTTTCTCAATGATATCTTTCAAAAAACCTTCGACGCAGTGTGGTTTACCGCAACCTCTTTTACCTCTTTTAACCACTTTGTTTACAATAGCCCAGAACTTTCGTCATCATTTTTTTCTCCCAAGCACGGTTGAGGGCCAATGTTATTCACAACAATTTCTCAACCGTTTATTTTTTTCAGAATTTTCACTATTCGACACTCTTAGAGAGTTTATATACACTTATATGTTTTATCTTAAAATTGCTAATTTTTAATGTACACATACATTTTAATTTAAAATATCATTTTTTAGACAAATCACATTGTTTGGTTACACAAAAATTTTATTAGTATACAAGTGGTGTATTTTAATTACTGTACCAATTCTAGTAAAATAATATACTCGTAGTAGCTTGTAAGCAATTAACGCTTAATCTCCTGAAGGGTATGTAGAAATAAAAATTTAATTTTATTATTACTTGTACATCTAATTTCGTAATTGTTTTATGAAAAAGTTACAATGCAAATGCTTTAACTACATATGTGAGTACTTTAATTTGAATACTTTTATATTGAACTAAAGAAGTGGTCGTCACAAGGAGAAAATGCTTAATTTGCGTGTGTGTGGTGAAACGAAAACCCGGTTTTTTACACGTAACTAAAGATTTTGGAGGTATTTTCGGAACTTCAAAAACCGATTCTTGCAGCACTCGAATCAGAAAAATAGATTTACTTCGCAGGTATTTCTACTTCAATCTATTTTATCGCATAGATTTAATCATTTATACTTTTTTTGGCGCTAAAAAAATAAAGTACTAATCGTTTTTGTTGTATAAGTTTAGTTGTTGTAAGCATGTTGTTGTTTTTTTTTTACAAATTTAGTAAACAATTAAATGCAGTTTTAAAAAAACGTAAAATTGTTAAATTTATCGCATTTTTAAAGACTGAAATAAAAACTTAGTTCTGAAGAATAAGGGTGTACACTTTTTTTGACGCTTACTGTTCATATGTTGATAGCTTTTACCCGGTATGCCTTGGTATTACTTCATAAAAAGTAAATTTCTATATGAATTGCCTTATACAACTTCTCTAGTTTTTGGCTGATTTGGAAAGATCTGATTATGAGTGTTGAAAACGAAGTTATTTTAACCAAATTTTTAATCTTCTACTTACTCAAAACAAATTAAAATCAACATTTACTACATTTAAGAGGTATTTACTGCTAGTTATCGATTACTTCCCATTTTCGACTGGTGATGTATTGACAAAGAAATCCATTGGTCCAAGTTTGAAAACTTCAACTGTTACTGTCTTCACAAAATACTGGGAGTTGGTATTCTCAATTATTCAATCCACCTTTCTGTTGATTGATAACATTAGACAACAAATAAGAATTTTTGTCTGTATCCAAGCTTAAAATAGTCTATTCTTACTAATTTAAGTTAGAAAAAAACCAACAATTATGTACACTATTGGACAAAATAAAGTGCAAATTACCTTTTTTTATTTCATCAAAGAAAAAACTAGTCAAACTCAATATTATTATTAAAAATTAATTGAATTTATTTAATCCATTTACATTTCAATATTAAAAATCTTAAAACTTATATATTTAAATTAAACCTTCCCAGCAAAACAGCATAAATCAAAATTCTTCTATATAGCAATCGCAATTTAATTATCCAGAAGTTTAAAATGTGAGTATTAAATACTACTAAAAAGAGGTCGAAAATGACTCTAAACTAACAACGAACAAAATCATAATAATTCATCAAGAAAAGTCGCGGCTAGGAATAATTTTTTTCCGACATAAGTATATTTTTAATCAGAAAATGAGCGCATAAGCCAGCTTCTTAATTGAGCAGAGGAGTCGAAATTGGCTCGAATTTGATTAAAAATTTATAATATGTAATATATAATACATAATATATAATATATAATATATAATATATAATATATAATATATAATATATAATATATAATATATAATATATAATATATAATATATAATATATAATATATAATATATAATATATAATATATAATATATAATATATAATATATAATATATAATATATAATATATAATATATAATATATAATATATAATATATAATATATAATATATAATATATAATATATAATATATAATATATAATATATAATATATAATATATAATATATAATATATAATATATAATATATAATATATAATATATAATATATAATATATAATATATAATATATAATA